>JAQGCM010001997.1:0-12671 GCA_034699705.1 Hymenaphorura dentifera
ACACGAGGCGACAATTTTTTAAATAATTGTTGGCATTATGTCAAAATCTCTCTAAAGTTGTATTTTGACCGTTGTTTTCTATAAAGTAGAATTTGCCATGTTAGTGGGCTCGGTAACTTTAAAAATTACTATTGCTGACGAGAGTAATTTTGAAAGCCAACCAAGAATGAATCACACTCAGATTCCTTAATGTAGTTCGCGTTTGGGGTCAGCTTACATCGTGCTCGCTAGCAAATGTAATTAACGCCAAATCAACCCAATAGTTGAATTTTGATTTTAGAGTAGAAAAACGAAATTTGAGCTGGACGCGAAAACATCAAACACACCCAGCCGGAACAGAAGGATATCCGTTCTAGATAGGGTTAGGGGCATAAAGTGCAGCTTGTCTGACGAAACAACAGTTTGAGAAAAACAAAAAAAAACTTCTGCCAATCGACAATTCCTTCCTGTTTCTGTTTCGCTGAAAAATTCTTTCAGCTTTAAACCGACAGCTCGGGGTTCAGGCAGGCCAGGCAGAACTTGTCACTCAACTCCAAAGCTTCTAAGAGCTTAATACTTGACCCGCGACAGCCGAGAAGAGACGACCGCCCGATTCCTCTTCATTATGTTTATAAATCCACCTAATTCTATTTGCATGCTGATTACTGATGCTGACAATGAGACTCTGAGACTGACTTTGTGGTTTCGGTTTCCTTCAGAAGAAAAGAGTTGAGAAGTAGAATTGACGGGATCTGTCAGTTTCAGCGGGTTAGCTGTGCGACAATTGACAATGAGAATTTTTCCTGAGCTGTCAAAGTCAACAAGTCTCCCCGAGACCACGCATTGCATTGCATTGTTAACATTCCATTTGGGAGTCGTGACGTGACACCTTTTAACTTGACTTCAACAACTAAGCAAAGCAAAGCAGGGAATGCGACTGCAAATGCAACTGACTTTACTATTTCTCAAATTCTGATTGTGACGAGCGAGCGCTCCACCTCACACAGGGAGATAGATAAGTACACCTTAAACGAACCATCAAGCCTCTTCTTTTCTTGGGAAAAACGGCAAAAGGGTTGTCAAGAAATCGTGAGTACTCTTGTCAACTCTGTGTGAGTGCGACTGTCACCAATGTCCATGTCACTCCTGTCCTTTAGTTCTTCGTAACAATAAGATTGACTGAAAAGCTGAAAACGA
Source organism: Hymenaphorura dentifera (assembly GCA_034699705.1). Lineage (NCBI taxonomy): Eukaryota > Metazoa > Arthropoda > Collembola > Poduromorpha > Onychiuridae > Hymenaphorura > Hymenaphorura dentifera. The sequence continues at coordinate 1,177 of JAQGCM010001997.1, forward strand.
GTAGCCACTTCTACAAACGCCACACGGACAGACTTGACAGCAACTAGGACTGAGACTGACTAAGATTTGCTCAGATTTGCACAATTTAATTCAGCTTAATATCTTGTTACAAATCTCTCACAAATCCGATTAGATTGGGACAGGAGAGAGCTCAGTATTGAAAACGGTTGTCCAGAAATTGAGGAAATTTTGAATATTATCACCAAAATATGTTCAAAAATATTTTGTACTAGCCCACACTGCGTAAATATCTTATGTAGCTTTTGCAACTAAATTTTATACTGAACAGTGTGAGCGTTAGGGTTTACCAGACGCCAGCTGCTTACTGCTTTGCAATCTTAATCTTTTGCTTTTTTCATCTAAAGTGCCAGGCAAATTTTAATATGTTTTAAAATGACAGTTTTTTCCTTGTGACAACTATTGAGGATGATTGGGCGCTCAACATACTTCCCTTACCCATTCTCATTGACACAAAAGCTGCATTGTCTTCTAATCGTAAGTGGATTTGCTTCCAAATATATTGCCGAAAGTATTGCACCACCTTTCCAATTCTTTTGTTCAAAAAAAGTAAACGAAAATAAATTATTGGCCACGGCAGACCAGTTAATTATGTACGTCTGATAACCTCCCTCCTGCCACCAATGAGCCCCAAAAGCAATAAACTAACCGTTAACCGAAGAGTATGCCACCTACTCATTAATAAATTTAAGTGCTTAATTCACTACTACATTCTTTATCAAATTTTGTGCGAGCAGCCCAGACCCTTAAATTTATGTTCACTTTTGTGACAAGTTTGAACCGCCCAACTCAATTTTTGATGCAATTTATGTGGGAAAGAGTAAACCACCACTACCTACGTTTTTTGTACATTGTTTGTAAGTGATTGGAGCCACCAAAACCAAAACGGCCTATGTGTTATCTAAAATACAATCCAGCTCTGTTAAAAGTCCAAGTCCCCTGGAAATCATCAACTCCTAAATTAGTTTAATTAATAATAATAACCATTAGTTGGCCAAGTTTGAGCTGAACGGTCGAATCTCAAAAATGATTTATTTCAGGTCCTTTTGTTTTCTAAATTTTGAGCACAGGGATAACTTTGCAGTTCACATTGAATTCAGCTTACAGAGCGCAGTAGCTTGCCCTAACGGGACAGACTATTGTATCAAATTCTCATTAATAAATCTTGATTGTTGTGCTACATTGAATATAATTATTTTAAACATTCATTCGAATTCAAGAATTTAAGTCGTTCGCGTAATGTTAATTGTGGTTTGGATTTCTCTTGTAAATCAAGTAAACAATTGTCCTGTCGTAGTTTGATCCAAACGCAGTGATATGCTGACATTAATAAGTCCAAGGTTTTTTGCTAAAAAGTTCTATAAATTTAGAAGCCCTTTAAATCTGGAGTACGCACGTCATTTCATTTCACAATCGGCAAAAGTAGATACCGCACCTCTGCATTCGTAACAACACAATTCAAAATTCATTCAGATTCACGAACCACCAGTCTGGCTGAGCTGGGCGGGCAATACTTGTCAACTTGTCAGTCAGAGTCAAAGTCAAAGGGTTTAATAGTGGGCCCGCGACCGATTCCCTTTCATTATGCCCACACATTCACCTAATTCTATTTGCATATTTGCGGTTTCTATTTCAACCTTAATCTGAATGCAACTCTCGGTCCAGGTCCAGGTTCAGAAAGCTGACAATGGTATGCTGTCAGGAAGTCAAAAAGTCTACTGTCCCATTGTTATTATAGTAAATCCGACACCTTCCGTTAGAGTACTGACTTGACTTCTAAGACCATGGAAAGAATACCACCGGGGTTTCTCATTGCGGCGGGTGCGGATTTCGGTCTGGCGTTTGTCCTGAGAATAAACCACTTGTACAGATGGTGTATCAGTTCTATAGGTAAAATTCAAGTTTTTTTTCCGGATGAAAAGGGTTGTCAAAAAGCCAAGAGTATATAACGGTGAACACTCCCGACCCGGTGCAACTTTTACCCTTTTCTAGCTAAAAGGTGTATCCCAAAGCCGGCACACTACACAAATGCCGAAATTAGGACGACTTGGAATATGATATTATTCGGTTCGACCCGAAATCGATTTAAGCTTACGAATTAAGTAAGATTTCACGATTGATGAAAACATTTTTACTTTGTTTTAAATGGAATGCTCAAGAAAGGTAACATAATTTATCGTAGACATACGACACTACTGGAGTTAAGTACTAAAATGTGAAGGCTGCAAATTTCATTCAGTTAAACCGTAGGATTGATTCTTATTGTGGCGATAAAAGAATTAGTAGATTGATTAACAATTTCTAATTTAATGTTTTGAGCAGAAACACCAGCAATGAACTTGTAAGTGATGTCTAGTTGTAGTAAGGAAAAAATATAAATTGAATTTTGAACATATTCCTAAATATCGTGTACAATTTGGTAATACCATTTACCACGCCATTCTAGCCTGATTTATATGTTGACCTTGCTGTGAACAAGCAAATGGAAGTTCTCAGCAGATCTATATTTCAAATTGACATCATCTTACAATAGTTAGATTCGACCGTCATGGTCTGAGAAACTTATTCTAGTTTTGAGTGTGCATTTCTAACCAGCTTTCGTCTCCCTCGTTGTAGCAATGACCTGAACATCACCTAAGAATCTTGTACTTGCTCGTAAAGCTAAATTGGAATTACTTTATTGTTGCGTTGTTCGAATAGGGGTACTTATGAAACTGAGTTATCCCATGGCGGAGTGACATGAGAGGGTTACAAGGCAGATTAAGAGGGCCAATAACCAATTTCTTCAAAAGCAAAAGGTCCTGTCGCAATTTCTGACCATAAACTGATTGTTAAGTTGAGATATTCGGTAATTCGGTTGCAGTTGCGATAGATTTGATTGGGTGTAATTTGCCACCTAGAACTCTTAAACGCAATAACCAATGGGCTCAATTTAGTACCTCAGCCCAGTTTGAGGCGAAGTCTTCAGAAAGACGAAAATGAATTCGGCGACCTTGTAGAAACTTTTATTTTGTTCGCATTGAATATTTTCGAATGAATTGTGTCAAGTCAATTGCAACTGCAGCTTGTTAAGGTTAATAGATAATTTGTCCCATTCTAGCTGAGTTTTGAGAAAAAACAGGAAGATTCGGGCTTCTCTCGAGTCAGAAACAATGACAGGTTTAATTGCAGCAATCGATTGTCAATTCTTCTAGATTGAAGTCTCCGGTCTCCGGTGCAGCCAATAAACGTTAAGATCTTCCAAAGCACGGAATTTTTTTCTGTAGAACTATTCAACTATTTTTTGAACCAAAACTGTTTAATTTAAATACGATTAAAAATATGTTTAGATTATATCACGACAATAGGAAATTCAAGGTCATAGCCTTTTGATTGCTTTTGGTAAACAACCTAAATTTTAAATTCAGTTTTCGAGTACTTCGAAGCGTCTTCTTTTTTGCGATATTAATTCTGACAAGCTCTAGCCATACGCAAGCCATAAAATACAACCAAGATTTGATAACTGTTTAATTTCAAGTCAAATCTTTGGCTATGCACATGGTGGTCAGCCAGCCGGATTTCGGATTTGCCTTTTTTCAATAACCACACCCGCTCCTGTCCTGACTTTCATTTCTCTGTGAATTATACAAACATGACTCAAACTTGAAAGATAACAAATTGTTACAAGATTTGTGCGGACAGTGCAACCTATTTATTTGTTAAAATATCGTCTATTAATTGTTAAATTAATTGGCCATCATCTATGAAATGAAAGTTTTTGTTCGTTGAAGGAATTCCAACAGTGCTTTCGCCTTATTTTGGTTTGATGGAGTCAGTTTCAGATTTCTAAACGGCTATCATTTTTTTTACACTAAAACAAAATCGTGCAAACCGATAACTTGATTAAATTTCAAAGAATCCAGTGCCAATGGAAACTTCATTTCAGTGCGTTAATATCGAATAGAAGAAAAAGTTTTTATAGCATCATTTTTTTGAAAGTTTGGTTGTGAAGTGATCATCAATTTTACACTGACACGACACAACACAAGACCTTGGCATATTTTGCAAGAATTTGAATACTGTATGTTGAAATCTCAATTCGGACTACGTTGGTCTGCGTACGACTTCAGCTTTGCCAAGAGCACCCGGATTTTCCTTTCTGTGAATTATTCAGCTACTACTCAAACTTGAAGCAAGCAATATTTATGCAAGTACAAATTTAAGACAATCTTTTTATGCAAAATTCCACCCATTCTCTCCTTCTTCATTCATCTCTTTCGATATTAAATAAAGTTTTAATTTGAGTGAGGACGCGCAAACTGCGCTAACTGCTTTAAATCTAGTCGTGGCGTTGCGAGTATAGTAGATTTAGTTGTGCAATGCTCTTGTGATTCGTGAATTTTGGGTTCGCCAAATCCGGAGCAAAGTTAAAATTCTAGTCGCATGACGGCATTCTCAAACTTTTAAATGAATTGTACGTTATGCTAACATTTTAGAGGATTCCAATGCCAATAAAATATTCATATCAGTAGCAACTCTGCTCCAAAAAATCAAATTAGATTTTCATTGACAAGTTCTAGTTCTACAATATTATTTCTGACTGCCCAGCTTAATTCTGACATGCCCAAGAGTTACCCCATGTTTCATAAACCATGCTGACACCTCTGACTTTCATCTCTTTGCTAAGTATACAAGTATGACTAAGTTTAAAAAAATTGCAATATTATGCACACAATTTTGCATAGCCAGTACAGAATCTTTTTAATTATTAAAATGCCACTCTTCCGTTACTTCATCTCCTGTAAACTTTTATTATGGAAGAGAAGATTTTCCTCCGAGTCAAACAACATTGGATCATTGGGTAGTCGGCGCTCCAAGAATTGCAGACTAAATAAGTGATTTGAAGAGTTTTTACGTTCTCAAGCCGCAAGGCCGGAACCATTGGAACAAGTTGTATTGTATTCCTTGGTAGCTTGAACGAGATCCCACCCCACCCGGGTAGTTTAGCTTCTACTTAAATATTCAATCGAATCGACGTTTTTTTGCATGGTGAACACTCGGTCAAAGTTTCCGGAAGGATTTCGACACGGTATCTAGTTTCCAGGAACTGCACCTGGCTACCGCAATGTGTACAAGTGCATTAGGGCGGAAGTGAAACCAATTTTTGTGATTTCTTACCTAACGATTAAGATAATAGTGTTTATTAGTTTTGAGGCTATTCCGATCTTAAGGTGCTACAAGTTAACTTGGATTATTGCATAATTCAATATCGGTACGTTCATTTATCTAGATCAAGTTTGAGTGCAACTAGCAAATTCTTGTATGCTAAACGGCTTAATTTATTCTGAGTCTGAGCCCACTTCGGGTGTATTAAAAAGAAATAGTCTTGCATCTAGCAAATCAATTTAAAATTCAGCTGCTAAAACCTCGGGCCTGTGATGAACTACTAATTCTTTCAAATCTTCCACTTGTACAAATTTAAAAATTTCTTTTCTTGCTTAGTTCAGTTGGGTTCAATCTTTTGTGTAGAATTTAACAGTATTTGTCATCTACTCTGTACTGAACTTATGGCCAATGGTAATAAAATGTACAAATGGTTGGTTGACACAAAAATTTAAAACAATTCAAAAAAAGTGTTGCCTGTCTGCGTTACGATATTACTTTGTCAAGGTCTGCAGCATGTTTTTCTCTGAACCGGTTCGAATTAAGGGAATCGCATTCCAATCAATATTTTTATAGTGCAGATTTAAAAGCAAACTGTAAAACAAGTTTTTAAATTCGTACAGTCTACTTGATCAGCTGGATGCCCTACCTCTTTCTCGTTTTCATGAAAATATTTATATTCTGAGACCTGAGACATCCAATAAATCTCAATTCTGTTTGCATTTCCCTCTACGGGATGGGGTTTTAAGCAAAGTAGACTGGTGTGGACTCGCGTGTCGAATGAGAGAAATAAATCATCATTTTCGTGCAATAACTTTGAAAAAGATTCACGAATTCTGTTTGATTCAATACTGGAGCCAGCATCCATCATACATGCACAAACATCGACTTTTTACCTGCCTTGCAAATGCATGTATGAACTTAATATGGTTGTGCTTGAGTAGAAAATACCAACTTTTTCGTTTTCGACCCGATAGCGAAGCTTCAGGTTGAATATCAATATTTGAGAGCGTATATTTCTCCTACTCAAGTTGCTAATCGCAATAACGAACGAATTTTCATACCTCCGTGAAGCAGACAAATTACAAATACAGATGGTCGAAAAATGGATTGTTCATTTATTGTATGTTCTTGGAGAATTTTTGCTTTAGAGAAACGAAAAAACGATATCCTCGCAAGCATACAAGCACTCGAAATGGAGAAATTGTAAAATTCATTTTCTTTGCATCAAGGTCAAATGTCCGACTCTGATCCCTCTGCACTAGAAATTGGGTCCAAAATTAATCCAAACGACAATAATTATTATTGTTGTCATCGTCATTATGAATGGTTAGCCGAATCCCAAAAAATGAACACAAAATAAGATTATGTCGAGAAGATATTCGCATTGACTAAACTCTTCCTCCAAAGAAGTTGTTTTTGTATTTTGCATTTCGTACTGTACCGATCACTCTGTCATGCATTGATGACTCACCACTGAGAAAAATGCACTTACTCTTCGGTGTCATTACACAAGTGTCAGACGAGATCTACTATGAAAAGTGAAGTAGTTTTACTTAACCAAACATAATTTATTTCATGTTTCAATCTTAGCTGAATCCGATCCGACATAAAACGCCTTAATTAAAAAGTTGTTATCACGGTGAGCTATTGGAGAATGCCTTAGATAGATCAAATTCAAATTTTATAAAATTCAATCGACCACCACAAATCTGGAACCGGAAGTCCTGAAACTACCTTACTCAGTGATATGTTTATCTGCATGTTTTCAAATAATTTGAACGACTCAAAAAAATCATAAGAAACCCCCAAAATTTGGATTCTGAATAATATTCAGCTAATCGAGATGGTTTATTTCAGTCATATGGCAAAGTCGGTGATGTATTGCAAGCTTAAGCTCGCCTAGATTTTAGAATATGTACTTGACCTGCAAAACTGAAAAGTAGTTATTTAAGGGTTAAAAATACTAGAAATACAAACGTGGGTTTCATTCTATTTTGTCAGTTTATCTCTACAAGAAATCATTTTTCCAAAATTCAGAGTCCATCGACCCAATTTGTAAAATCAGAGCTCAAGGAGTAACTAGAAGTTAAAATTGCATTACTACAAATGAAAAGCCATCAATGCTGATTGCTGAAGTATTAGATATCGTCGAACAAAATGGGCAATTATAATTGTCGACTAATTTCGGAGCAGCGAAATTATTACTGTGAATATCTTCCTACTTCGCAAGGGTGAAATAATAAATGTGTACAAAAAAAAACAAAAAATTAAGTCCAGGTTTTTTTTCCGTGTATGTTAATCACGCCCCAATTGACGATAGCGTGGAACCCTTTATGTAAAAAAAATTGCTTCAATTTGAATAAAACATTTCTAAGCAGAGGCGATTAGAGCTAGTTGGCTGTAGCACCTTTGGCAGTCTTTGATGGCTTTACCCCGTTCTGCATCTTAAATCTTAATGCAATCTTAACACAGTTTCGCGCTATTTGTCTTTGTTCATAAATTTGCACCAAAAACACGGGATCGAATTGGCAATAAATTGAAATGTAATCAATCGTATGTTGAAATACACAAGAGGCATCGAGCGTAACGTGCTGGTCAGACTCATTTGTCTTGCAAACTTGTTTGCAATGATTACGATGTTTGAACAGCTGACTCGTCGACTCGTGTACTCGTGCTTCGTGCACTCATTAGTAGCATAAACTGAAATCTTTAACAAAAAATTTAAATCTGTAGGCTGTACGGTGCAGAGTTATGATGGATTTCGTTCTAGTCGATGCCATTTGACTAAAATATAAAATTGTCATATAAAAATGTTGTACAGAAAAAGTTACTGGTATTCTGATGTCCAAGCTGAATTGTTATTTAATTAAGCAATGGTAATTAATTAGATTCAGTTTACTTTAACCTTTTCAATAGATAAACCATAACCATTCTTCGTTAGCTCCTCCTGAAATTTGGACCTGCAAGATCTTTTTATCAAGCTAGTACAGACCATTACAAACAAAGCTGAAAAAATTCTGCTTCTGTTTAGAATATACTGAGGAAAGCGAGAAAGAATATGAGGTCATTAGTTCAAAATAAATTACACAACCAATCAGTGGAAGTAAATTTGTTTCAATCTGATCTGTAAATCAAACAGACAGTTGATAAATTTAATCGATTGGACAATTACAAATCTGGTCTGAGTGGACCGAAATCCAACGTACCTTACCTAACGCAGTGCTTGAGTGAAACATGTATTTTGCTCAAGGTGTGATGCAGTTCATAACGAAACTTCTGGCCAAGGAAGAAAGAACGATAGTGACAATTACCTTGTGAGAGGGCGAAAACATAGCCATAAAGACCATAATGATTAGTGGTTAGCAATCCCATCAAATCTACACCAATCGGAAGAAGAACTTTCTCATATTTCTTAACTCTGCTCCATGCATTATTTGCGGATGAAATCCTACAATTGCATAACTTAATGAGGTTTGAAAATATCGAGCAAAATTAATTGTTGTACCGCTCATGAAACAAACTAAGACTGCTCAAACTCAATAAAAGTATTTTACAGTTCTAATTTAGAAATTGGAACGTTTTTAGCATGCATGTACTACGTTTTTTAGGCAATTGTGCTGTCCAATCCAGGTGGTTCAGCTCGCTTTCATCATGAAAGCCTTTCACAATTTTGCTTTACCAGGAAAAGCGGAATTCCAACAATACAGGAAATACGAATACAAAAAATACAGTACAATTAGCCCAAACTGGAACAAAGCCTAACCGTTTGTTGCTTTATTCCGAGCTTTCTCGTCCTCCTTGGCTCTCACCGACGTACCAGTTCACAAATAGAAAGTTATACGTGGAATAATTCATTTCTGAACTCATGAAGTATGAATTTTTCACGTACTGAGTGCGGAGTTCACCTACCTTAGATACAAAACATGTCCAAGTCTTGCAAAAAGTCTTGGTTTTCGATTTCACAAAATCTGCATTACTTCTTTTAGCATGCTTGTGACTAATTCTGCGAATTTTAACTTTAGCTTTTAACGTTTGGCACAAATCATGTTTGGCACAAACCATCAGAGCCATTAATATTGGCTAAATGCTTGTTTTTAATACTTAAATTGTACACAGTCATTTTTGTGTTACACTCCTGATACAATTCAAAAGTTTGAATTCGTTCATTTTTTAGAATTGAAACGCCGAGGTGATGCTTCTTCAATTCTCCTACCAGTAAGATGCAACAAATGCGCCTGAATTTTTGGCAAATCTTTTTGATCAAACCCAACCTTTTGCATTATTCCAAGCTTTCTCGACCTCCTTAGTTCTTCTTACGAATACTCAAGTTCAAAAATAGAAACAAGTACTCGTTAACGATCAAAACCATACTCAATAATCTGTAACAATGATGATTGCAAAATTGTAACCCAAAATAAATCTGTTGTCATAACCTGTTTGCCTACTTCTAGAATTCTAACAGGATTGTTATGTACGATTAAAAAATTGTTTTGCAATTTCAATACCTTTGCTTTCCCGTCTAGATCATCATAAGCAGATTTAGCAGATTTCCACACGACCCCTGAGGTACTGCTCATCGTGCGCTAGTCTTTTTTTTTCTACGTGGAAGCTCCCCAAGAGGCATATCATAACCACGGCGTCCCTTAGAAGGACCATTGTTAGTATGGTTTTTGGAATTTTAATTTTTTAGATTTTTGTGACTTTTTTTCAACATTTCTTAATTTTTTGTATTTAAAGTTTTTTCATTACTTTATTTGATTGAAAAAATTACAATGTTAACGTACAATGATGATATTTACATCGATGATATTTACAATGATGTAGTTTTTTTTAGGTTTTCAAAAGTTTTTGATTTTTTTTGTAGCTTTTCTGGTTTTTCTGTACAAGAAAAATTAGGTTTCAAGAAATTGTGCTCATTCTTGATCGTCTATTGGAGTTTGATCTTGGGTTTAACTAACACTAAGCTCTTTTTGTTAATATGTAGCCGACCGACACTGATTTCCTTCCCAGGTAAAATCTTGTCTTTGTCCAGTGTGCGCTCAAAGCATTTACGCTTGACTGTTACTTTGTCCTCGTCATGATCGCTTTTGTCAAGAATTCTCTTGACTACGTTTTTGCCAAAAAGCGATTTCACAAAAGCTTCATCCTCCTGCTCTTGGATTTGTTCCTGCTTTTCCCGGAAGTTATCGAATTTTTTCAACAATGTTCCATAATCTGGGCTAACCTGCCTCTGATTCAATTCCTTCAACTCCTCTAACGCCTCCAGTACAGCCATTTCATTACGAGATGCTTGAGTTCTCCTCTCCAATACTTTCATTGGATTTGTGGCATCGTCTTCTTTCTCAGCTTGTTGTTCTCGTACTGCTTGTTCTTCAGCCAATTTCAGTGCCATAAAATTTCTAGTAGCCCCCGCCTCAATTATGTAGTCTGTACTAGCAGGGTCGGTTTTGAAGGATATTTCTTGGAGACAACGAGTGCACTTAATATAAAACCGGTAAATTCTAACCCCCAAGTAGGATTCGTTTTCGACATCTTCTTTGCGTGCATTAAATTTCTTGCCTTTATAGATGTATTCACCACAAGTATCACAACGCATATTACAGGGAGCCATGAGCCGGACGGTGAACGGTCGATTCTTCATTTGTCGTGCTCTTGGTATTTTGGTCGGATCAAAATCCGGGGGAAAGTATTTATTTAGCACTTTTCTTTCAGACATGTTTCAGCAAAAAATTAGGGGGTCACTCAAAGACTTCTAACTTTCAAAAAGATCAAAATATACTCAAAAGTACGTATTGGCACTGAAATTGCGTTCTAACTCTTGACAAACTTTCTAAAATCCAAGTCGACAAAATTATTTGCAGTTTGGCAACACGAAATCACTTGAAGATAATAACTGAGTTTGGCACAGTTTAGTGTCGATTTTAGCACAGGGTATTGGGGATTTGGTTTTTTTTAAATTGTTTGAAAAACTTAGAGGAACTGACGGACGTACAGGAGGGAGGCATACAAAGCACTCCCAAACTTTTCAAAGGTGACCAGGGCTTTTGTATGATTTAGAAAGCCACGTTGACCGTCCTCATGGAGTTAAAAATAAAATCGGAAGCATGTGTCAAACTTGTCTAACACCTGGCGTTGGTCGTGCACGTTTTAGGAACCTTTCTATTTTAAACATAATATATTTAGCGTAGGTAATATTTCTTAGACCCTCACGGACAATGCAAATTCCAAAACAGAAAACAACTCAATAATGCATTTTAAGGGGGATTGAACGTACTAGGCTTCTAAAAGATATTTACGTTATCTTATCAGCAAAACTGAAATACTAAAAAAAA
>JAQGCM010001998.1:0-12668 GCA_034699705.1 Hymenaphorura dentifera
TCAACTCAACTCAGAGACTTGTGCTGAGCTCAGATTGAATAAGACAAGTGCATTTGCAACAACAATTGCATTTCTCAAGAGACAAGAATGGAAATGACTCTCTGCTCTACTCTAAGGTAAAATGTACTTTTTGGCTACACACTACACCCCTTCCTTCCATAGGTTCTTCGACCCCCAAAAGAAGTAAAAGTACACATCAAAAGTCTCAAAGTCGTATGCTAAGAATGAAGGAAGGTATTCGCTCATGTGTATACTTTTGGAGGACTTCTATCTTGGCTCAGGTGAGTTGAATCTCTTGATTGGAATGCATTCACATTGTGCCAGAGAGAGCAACTGACAACAACGTGAGGACACCAGGCGATCCTCGAGTTTGATATGCTATTTGCCGTATCACAGGCACAGCTTACGAGGGAAGCTTACTGCCGGGTTTGTAAAATTATGAAACGCGTATTTTTCGGAGAACAATGGGATTAGATATCAGTAGATTAGAAATCATGTGTTTACTTAGAATAGGTAAGGGCCTTGAACGAATTTGAAAACTGACCGATTACCTTAAATCTGGAGCGGCCTTTGGCCCTGTAACGATAATATAATATAGTAGTAGAGCATAATACGTGATGTTGCGAAGGTTCGATAAGGATATCAGCCGAGTTTCTTGTACACAAACTCCGATCGGGCCAACCATCTTTGTCAAACCCGATCAGATTAGACAGAACAATAGTAAATGTTCAATGATTAGTTTAATCATTGTTAATTTATATTGATGGAATGCCGTAATATATAAATTGACATCCTACTCGCGGTCTAACGAACGAGTGATACATTTGTGCCACACATGATCCCGCCACACAAGGACGGGATCTAAAGGAGAAAGGACCCACCGTACTAGTAACCACACTTTGAAACTTACCTTGTGCGAGCACAAGTCATTTACTTACATTGCACTGCAAACAAATTTGCTCCAACCACGCTACATTTGCAACCAGACACATTTCCGGAACGTTGCACTGGAAATGGATAATGCCATATATATTTAGAAATTCAGGTCGATTTTATTAAAAATCTATCCAGCGTTTCGTTCAATTCGAAGTTTTTATGAATTTGAGAACATCAAGCAATACCAGTTTTACCAGTCCTGCTCATGTCTCCTTAGAAGTTGACCACGGCCGAAATATATGGCCGAACCAGTGATCAAACTGGGCTCGCCAAAACATGTAAGCGATCAAGAATTATAACAGCGAATTACATGAGTTAAAATGGTATTGTTGCGTAAATGTGGTTGTACACATCAAAGGCAGACCGCTGCTAGTGCAGTGCACAATGCGCATTCTGTGCGGCACAAAAATGCTTATGAATTTGAAAGCCAAGCAGAGCGAAGTATCCCCTTGAAATCCTTCGTGAAGAATTTGTAACTCAAAGTACCAGTACATCATACATCACAAAATCACAAGCCTCTATTCTTTCGTAATGCAAAGTAAAGTTATGGTCACTTTCACTAAATTCAATTGTAAAGGGCTGAGCTGACGATTGATGAATTATTTCTCATGCCATAGGCTTCGAATTTAGTTGGTGCGGGTGCAACAATGAAACCCTAACTTCTGCAGCATATAGATTCATTGAGTAGGCAATATTTTCAGCAATGCAATATGGTTACCAGTTACCGGCTGAGGCTGGCATGCTTTTGAGGGTTACACAATACACCTGGCCTGGCTAAAGCCATTAACCGTGGGGCAATGGTACTACTACGCTACGGTTAAAAAGTTGACAGATGCACTTGAAAAGCACAGAAATCTGCCAACAAAAAACAAAATTCATGTGTGAACGAATCCAATGCTCGCAATAGTGCACTTTTTCAGCGACTTAGATTCCAGACGGCGCTAATTAGATAGGTATAATAATTATTATAATAACCACTTGATCTGAAGCTCCGATTTTGAGGTCACACCTGGCTTTTTACAACATTTTGGTCTCTCACAAGCAATACAACGCAACAACCTTACAAAAATTTCCAAGGGACAGGTCAAAATTGCATTCATTTGTCCGATGCTAGGCATCCAAGTTCTTTAGGAAAAGTAGACATACTTCAAAACTCTGTTAGAGAAAATGTTACGTCAATTGCTTTGAAAAAGTCCTCATTTCGAAGCAAATTCCGATGTGTTACTTGGTCAACCCGATTAGTGGAAAAATGTCATGGGACCTCAAAGTCTGAGCTTAGGATCAATTTTGCAAGTGAGGTATGCTACGATACCGGACATCTTTAACCAAAACTTTCAATTGATTTCAAAGTTCAAGGCTGATCTGTCCCAACTCCAATTCAGTTTAAAGATAATTTGGATTTTGGACGCGAATTCTAATAATGCAGAGATTATCCACACCGGCTTGTTGCTGGATTGCCTAGCCTAATTGTGAGATGTTGCAAAAACTTAGTTTCAATTCATGGCAATCCGACATAAAAGAACTTTCGGAGACTTTGGAAAAATTTTGCAATGCGTATCCTAATAAATTCCTGAAATCAGTTAACGCGCGAATGACAAAAGGCGGTTTTGGATACACAAAACAAGTAAAGACGAAAATAAGATTTCATTCTTCAAGCTAAAGAAATTAAAGAAAGCCAGACCAAGACGGAGTTTAGCTAAATACTACAGCTTAAGATTCTAAATACAAAAGTTATGAAAGAAAAGTATGAGCACTGAGTACTGGCGAACAAAACCAAGGAGTATGTGCAATGTCCATTCCAAAAAGTCAGATTTTATTTGGATATTAAGGTCGGAGCACAACAAACAAACAATCGATGAAAAGTATGATAATTCACACAATTAAACATTCACGCTAGAGATTTCCACTTGTTCAGTTCACACATTGAAAGATTCACTTTTAGAATTTTTATTGATTTCTTTTTGTAAAAGAGAAGGGAATGAAGAACCAATTGGTTGATGACGACTGGCACTCGAATTACAATCATTCTGTCCTTCCACTCAACGCTCCAACCGTCGCATCCATTAATGCTCCTTCCCTTCCTTCATTCCAAACAACATCTCATCTGCAATCAAGTTACCACACGAATCAGTCAGACTCAACCAAGCACTCACAGGCTCAGCCCATTCAACTCTTAAAAATGATTGGGACTCTCGCTAAGCTAATCAGAGATCGCCGTTCCTGTTCTTAATTACAATCACAAAATTAAAAAAAGACAATCAAGCAGTTGCAGGAAGAAATATAGAATTAAAACGATTGGAATATTCATAAACTTGGAAAACTTGAAATATCTTACCAACTTGCGGCAACCGTTGTCTGGTTCTTCAACTTCCGCATCTCCTTTGTTGCCCAAGTTGACAGCATCTTGGTTTTACCAGTTTTTGAGCGTCGTCCTTGCGTCAGCACTTCGTTGACCACATCATTGTCAACTAGAGGCATAATTCGAGCTCCATATCCAACAAGAAGATCTCTGCACAAAATATTAAAAATTAATATTTCAGATTATGTTGTTTCGCAGGTTCAACTGCCGAATCATTTGTTTCAGAAAGGAGCAATGTTTTATTTTATGTATTACCCAACAAGGCCAGCACATGCAGCGATGTTACCATCCGATTTTTCAACATCTTTAGAAACTTCGCAAATAAATTGCATAATATGAGGCAAATGAGGTTCAATACAAGCAAGATCCGGAGTAGCAGGGCCACCAGGAAAACCATTACTCAGAGCATCCCCTCGAAGCCCTTGAACGATTCCAGTGTAGGCTTCCAAAACTCCTTCTCTCAATTCGCATAGATAGTCCACCATTTCGAAATCATTCTACAATCAAAAGCAGACAAGTGTTATTCATCAAGACCAAACTAAACTTCGGTTTGTCTTAAGCAAGTAAAGGTACACACCCTGTCCACTTGAGCTTGAGATGCTTGCATCAGCGTTTGCAAGACAATATCCAAATATTTTTTGAACTCAGGACCAATTGCCAATGCAACGTCCCCAAGTACGGACAATATTTGAGGTTTCACTGAACGATGTACACTGCTATTCTGTAAAAGCAAGAATAATATTTGATGAATATAAAACTGATTTTATCAATAATCCTATTGGTATTTGTATCGTGTTCAATACTTACTCCCAAGTTCTGCAAGAGGTGTGTCATTATGTCATCACAAAATGGTACGGCCTTAATGCCTAGAGCACGGCAAATGTCTCCACTCACACCAATGGCAGCAGAGCAAACCTGTTTCAAAATATTTTTAAACTAGTACATCGCATCGATATCAATGTCACATTTTAAAGACGTTTAGATCAAAATATGTCTTACAGTGTGTTCAATTGTATTTTGAAGTCCCATGACCAAAAATGGTCTGAAGGAGTCCATGTATTTCAGAAAACCGTCACCCATTACTTCAGTGAGGGTGGAAATAGCCATCAACGCGTCTTCCTGAACTCCGCCCGATCGTCCTCCAGGTCCACTCAACATTTGTAGCAGTGCTTGCATCACAGCGTCAGAGATTTTCGGAGCATCTTGCGGTGTAACTAAATTAAAATTAATTAAATTAGTTAAATTTCTCTTAACAGTTTGCATTCAGGCGCTCTGGAAATTAAATCAAGTCTAACCTTTTCTCAAGACACTTTGAAGGGTAGCACACAGTGAGCTCTGGAGCTCATTGTACTGTGTTCGATCACCAGAGCCCCCTGCTGCATGGGATTCCATGAGAAGTACTGCCCTAAGTCGCTCAAGAATTACGAGGGTAGTCTGCTGGACTGTATCGTAACAATCACGTGGTGAATTCTTTATCAATTCCATTAAGGCTTCGTAGGCAGCAGGGCGTAAATTGGCCTAAAATAAGTCATACAATTTGTAATTGCTCTAGTGAGTCCATAGTCAGCAAATTTTCACGAGTAAAGAACATACTTGTCCTCCATCTCCACGATCCGTTGTCGCCAGAAGTGTCTCAACAATGGGTCTGAAGTAAGACGATAAACAATAAGTTTCAGGTTCCTTCGAATCATCAGTGCGTCCCTCTGCTGCGGTTTCGTAAGCAGCTTCAGCTAAACTACTCAATGCCCAGCAAGCATTTGCAGCAACTCTTGGCTCGGCGGCAAGCGCGGCTACCAGAGCACTCAGAAGTGGAGCCAAATGATTAGGGGTAAGTGCTGCTTCAGAAACAACTTCGCAAATTCTGCCTAGAGCCCAAGCCGTTGTATCACGAACTACAACATTCTCGTCTGTCATTAGTGCAATCAATGTTTGGAGAGCTTCCTCCGCCAAAGGTTTCATTGTTGTTGGATCTGGCCCTGTTGATAAGAATATAAACTTCAGGAAACCATGCTATTTAACCTTACAAGTAATGCCCGAAAATGTACACACCTTCCATTATACAGCCAAAGGCCATAACTGCTGCGTCCCTAAACCTCCAGTTTTCATTCTTAATATTGGCTGTTACGAAGGGTATAACGTGAGGAATTATATCGTCTTCGCAGCAATTGGCCAATAACATGAGACAAACACCGGCTGCTTTGCATGGATTCCAATCATCGTCATCATCATTTAATTCCTAACGTACAATAGTTCATTAAAATCCCGGGCTTGACACGAATATTGGTGTTGGTAGTTTGGTAGGTAGGATTAGGCAGTGGTAGAAACGAATTACCTGCTTTGTGAGAGTCTGGATTAGGAGAGGAACTAAATATTTGAGCGATCCTTTCGCATAGAAACGGGAGGTTCGTTGTGGTGGGCGTCCCATTTCCGCTGCTTCACTTGCTTCAATGGCCAAATCAACTTCTTCATCGCAAACGTTAGACCAAAACTCAATTCCTTGCAGTGCAACTTCATCAACTTCGGATCGCATCGCCTCCATAGTTATGGCAAAAAGTGCCTGGTTCATGTAGTACTCCATGTGTTGATAGTAAAGTGACATGATTTTGACAAGACACTGAAGTGCGGCTACCTTGACTTGAGTGTCTACGATCTGAGTGGCTTCACAAACCACTTGCATGATATAATGTCGTTCAGTCTACAAATTAAAGTCAGGAATCAAACCTTGACCAACTGCCGAATTAAGATGATCCGGTTCATAGAAGCTTATCGATCCGAAATTATCACCGGACTAAGTAAATATACTTACCACATTTTCAAAATTTGATTTTGTAAATTCCAGAGAGTTTAGCAAGGCATTGGTTGCTGCCAGTCGTACTCGGTTTGATGGTTCTTCTCGTTTCATGCCGTGAACGATAGCGGTAAGAATGTTATTACTTTGGCTCGACAACGTGTCGGGCTCCTAGAACAAAAGAACGGAGAGATCTAATCTGGTTCGATTCTTGGAATGCGAAAAGAAGATCTTAGCAAGACTTACAATGTCGGTACAGATGTAGCCAATTGACTCCAAAGAAGCCTCCTTCTGAAGTTCGGAGGTTGGAATGCTTCCGTTGTTACCAGTGACATTGTTAACGAGAACCGAGATTACATCGAGCCATTGACCATTAGAAAGTTCTATAACTGCTATATAAGCAACGCATTGGGCAGCCGAACTAGGCCTCGTCGTCTCAGTTCCAAGCGCTCCAAGTACCTGAGTTCAAGTGTCTCATCAGTTTACAAGTAAAACAATCAACAGGTACAGTCGCGGAAGCTACTGCTCACATCAACTTACATTCTTTTTGACGTAATTTCTAATCTCCTCGGAAAGCATGAGCCATCTCCTTTGATAATTGGCTTTAACCATCGAGTCTTTTGAGGTCAGAAGATTTTTCAGCTGAAGACCGGAAGCCATACGCGCAACCGGGCTGTGGGCGGCCTGAGCCAGCACTTCCGACAAACTTCGAATGTATTCGGGCTAGATTTAAAACATCATTATCATTTTTGATGGAAATTCATCACAGATATCCAGACTTGTTCCAGTGCCAGTTAGTTGCAGAGATGACTTTATTATTCTATTCACAGGGCACGACATAACCAATGTGATAACCAAATCACAACCATTCTTTGTTTCACTCAAAAAACAGTAAATATACCAAACACCAAAATACAAAACGTTTTACTTACAAAGTTTGACTGGGCGGCTTGCTCCAAAAACGCCTGAGCAGATGTGAGCTCATTTTGATCTACAACAGAATAAAAAATTAATGTATTCTTTCCAATATATCCTTCGAGGCGTCACAATGCTTGCAGTCAGCAGTATTTCCAAACTCATCCTAGTCTAAATGAGAAATGGACAGCTAAATATAAAATATAGACAACAATTATTAGAACCAACGGTTCGGCGGTAACCTATGACCTACCCGGAGAAACAGTTTTCTCAAGAATGTGGACGAGTTGAACAGCCCTTGTGTCTGAGGAATTCATGGTTGCAAAAGTTTAGGTTCGGTTTTGCAAATAAAACTAATCAATTTTGCTAGTCACTGGTCAAAGTCCAGTTATTATTCTTCGGTAAATTTGATTAAAATTTGGAGGAAGAATGAACAAAAGCCGTTTGCCGTTTGAGTAGTGTGTGTGCGGCGAGATGAGATTGAGTTGAGTCGTCGTCGTCGTCAGTTGAGTATGAGTGCGAGTTACGAGTTGAGTAAGTGGAAGTGGAGTGAGTGCGGACTTGAGCATAGAACAGAATCCAAAAACTAACCGGTAGAAGTTGAGTCCAACGATGAGGTTAGGACGTTCTCATTTTTTCTGCATGGGTGGATGACGAGGATGACTCTCTCCTTGTTATCCACCAAGATAACAAGGAGATCCTCCCGCTCCACTCTTAGGGGCTGTATTCTGAAAACCTGTTAAAACATCGTTTTAGATCACTTAGTTTCCCAAAACTTTAAAATAATGCAGGGCAGGGTGAGTTTAAATTAAAACTTAAGTCAAGCGTCAAGCCCTACCTGTAGTACGGATAATCAGATTCCCAGAGAATGGGTGAACTGATTCTTTTACGGTATTTTCAAGACTAAACTCCTAAACTCTAGAGACTCCGGTACGGTGGCTTCAAGAACATCCATAAGTGGCTGAAATCCGTTGACTACTGTATAAAATCTCTTGCTTTGCTTTTGCTTTTTTTGCTAAATTCAGTGAAATGAAAAATTCCTAAGATGTAAGATCTTTCTAGATACTTCATGAAGAAGGCTGTAATTTAATTTTTAAAACTGCATAGCATGACAGAATTAATTTGACACTGAAAAACGACATTTAGCAAAGAATGGTCACCTTTGTGTGGAGTATTATACTTCACAAACAATTGAGACCAACGTAAGGTTTGAACACACTACAATTAAGTTTGCGGCAGCGGGATCTGGAATTTTGGCCTGAATTCTTGTGATGACAAGGTTAAATACCCAAATCAAGAAAACAGACGATGTAACTTCTGACTCACGTTGTAGATCCGATTGCCTGCAAGAAAATTGTGCAAAAAAAATCGGTCAATCCGTTGGGCCTGCAAAGCCGTAGAGATCATGTTGGAGTACGCTGTATTTCAGCTTATCTTGGAAAAAGTATGTTTCAGTAGTCAACTCGAATTGTACCATCAAAATCGAAATGTTCAAAAGAAGTGAAGCAAATCAAAAGAATCAATTAACACTCAACAGAGAAAAAATGTGAAATGGTATCTGAACCCATGGCATTTAGTCTCAAGCGACGGGGGTGTAACTGTCAAGTAATTCGACTATAAACCATTGCATTTTGCATCAAAAACTGAAGACGATTTTCTGTATCCAATATTTGATTGAAAACTTGGCTCAGAATTCAGTACCTGTCGGATTCGAAGCCCACCATTGGCCATAAGTCTAGACTCTACAATCTCCTACCATTGGCTCACACCTTGTTGCCGCAAATGCTGCTCATTTCTCAATCTAGTCACTCTTATCACCCTTCCATACAAGAAGGACAATACAAAAACAGCACACTTTTCCTCTAAAAGTTTAGCGCCCGTCCACACATTGCGTGATCATTGCATTGGGGGGTACGAGCTGAAAGACCAGCGCTAGACTAACGAACATGTTTAGCTAAAAACTATTAAAATTTCTTTAGTTGAAACTCTCATGAAATTCTGCTATCCGCTCAATTTGCTGTCTACCTCTTGGCTTCAAATCAGGAGTTTCTCCCGAAATTTGTGAGCGACCCTACACCTCTTTCTATTCAACCTTTGTCATGCCCTTCTAAAATGCCCGGCAATGTCAAATGAATTTTTTTGACAAACGCTTGGCGCACTTCTCATTCTCGTTCTTGATCCTCCATCCTACTCGGATGTCGGATTCCATGCTCCACATCCACAGCACAGGCAGGCACTGCACTCCCGGCCACAAGACGGACGTCGCAATTCACAAAATTCACAATCGGCACAATTCATGGCACAAAGGCACAGATGGCGGCGGCGGCAAAAGTCTTACTTTCCACTTCCACTTCCACCCACAATAAGAGCATTCATATTTCTTATCATCGTGCTTTTCGTGATTCGCAATCCGTCAATCGATGAAGCGTTTTTAGCGAATCGCCTAATAATTAGAGATTAGTTGCAATTGCAAGGCGTAAATTGTCATATAGTAATCGACTACAGAAATGCCTTGTAGTTAGTCGCCCGTCTACATCTGCAAGGTAGTTAGTTTGCATAACTTTGTCACAAAAATTCAGAAAAATTCGAGCCTGCTAAGAATGCGATTGACAACTGGCGATCAAAATTTCGAAATTCTCCGGTAAAAACTATGCGCTGGGCCCGGGTTTCTAAACTGTCCATCATAGGATGGAAGGCCTAAATATCCTGTAGAACAACACACTCAGCAAAATTTTTGACTTTCACTGGCTAGGCTCGAAGGAATTTTTCTCAAAAACGACGTCACTAACTCTGAGGTTTCCCATTTTTCATCAAAATTTTACGCTGCTGTTTTGTGAATTTTAGAAAAGTCAATTTTTTAAATTTTTGGCGGCATTGGTGTTTCGGGAATGAAAAAAACAAAAATGAGCATACGATTCGTTTAACCCAGGAATGTTGACTTTTCACAGGGGTTGGGATATCAAAAATGTTGACCTGAGCTTTAAAATATCTGAATTAACAGACAAAGAAAGGACCCCAAAGAGTCACAAAAAAATGTGGCATTGCTTTGGCTAGCTTTATGTGACGAGTTTAACTGGTTGGTTAAATTTTTAATCTTAGAATCTGAGCAAACTGTAGTTTTCAGAATCCCTCTGCAGTGAAAAAAGAAATGCCAAATGCGATAATCTTCAGAGTCAAGAATTGTTTACGGAGATACACCATTTCCTTTATTCTAGTCTTAAAATATTGTGCACTATATACAATAAATAGTTCTTAACGCTAATATTATTATTTCATGAAAGGTGACGAGTAACAAAATCGCTTGAGACGTTAATCTCATTTTTGAGAGATTAATAATTTTACGTGCTGATCTATTCTACGGTGCAATGCAAATTACACCAACTAACTCCACACTTAAGTACGACAGAGAGTTTCTAATCATTTCGGATAAAACCTGGGCTGAAATACTTTCTTTCAATCCTTTCCTCCCAGATTAAGTCATTTTTAATATGAAAATCGCAAATACAAATTCCGACGAACAATGAACAACGCTGAACATCGATTACTAGTTACCATAAAAAGAAAACAAAAATACAAAGTGTCAACTTGCGTCATAATAAAAAGTAATTTACAAGTGAGTCTCTGAGCATATCAGGGCCGGCCAAATTTTACACAAATGATTCAAATAAGAAAGTCAAGGGGTGTCTCCTAAGTCGTTAATTCCTCCCGTCTCCACTCGAGCCAGGGTATTCAGAATTTGCTCCCCTCATTTTACTTACAGCATCCTCTAGTCTACTTCTTGTGGCAGCCGCTGATCGACGCGTTGTTCTCCCAAATTCCCGCAAAGGAAGCAAATCTTCTTTGGCAAGGCGCTCCTTCTTTTTAACCATTAGAAGTTGGCGTTCAGCAGCTGTCAAACCCCCTCGGTGACTATCAACTAGCGATCCTCTTCCCTCTTTTAATCGTTCCTTTTTTTCTCGACGAGTATCGATAGTTTGCTGGGCCATCTCCTTTTCCAGTTCTTTGCTTTCTACATAAATAAAACAATGGGTTAATTGTCGTCCTAAAGTTTTCAGGCCTTCACTTCATAGGATCAAAATATGAGGAACCTTACCTCTAAGTACAATACGTTCCGCGTGCTCATTGGGGGAGTCGTCGTCTGGCAGGTCATCTGCATGGTTCCCCATGAGACTTTTCATGCTTTCATCATCAGAGTCGTCATTTGCCTGGGGTGGAGGGTTGGCTGGAGTTGGTGGTAGCAGCTGAGTTGTATGACTCCTGCCCCGTTGATTCCCGCCGCCTGCCCCGCTGACTACGTCTTTCTTTGAAAAAGACGGTATATTCAAACCAGACAGGCCGCTCGAACCCATTGGGTTCGTCGCTCCACCCTTACTTGTTACTGCAGAGCCCTTTTTGCCGCTCAAATTTGTCGCACTCAATCCATTCATCAGAGAGCCACCTTGTCCCATTCCAAATGGTGAAGACATGCCAGCCCCCAATGGGAAGGACCCAAGCCCGAGCGGATTGTACATCAAACCCGGATTTGGAAAAAGGAACGGCAGAGCACTCGACAACATGTTTTGGGAAGCGCTCAGAGCATTCTTTTTGTTCTTTTCCTCCCTACTCTGTTTGTTAGAACTGGAAGAGGACTGTCCTCCAGTATTGCTTCCACCTGATGCATGGCTCGATTCTTTATTTCCCTTTTCCGGAGAGGACAAATCGGTTCCCATCTGCATTCCCGGAAGTCCAAATCCGAACAAAGGATTCGCTAAACCCAAGCTACTCAGATTTCCGAAAGAGCCCAGGTTTCCGAGAGACCCCAGGTTTCCGAGTGAGCCAAGACCTCCAAATGGCATGAAGAGAGGATTCTTCGGATCTAGAGAGCCGAGGGGTAGTGAGGCTAATAAATTTGGGTTAAGTCCAGACAATCCTGCAGAATGCAAGTAAAACAGAATAATTAAAACAAACATAACATTATTATTCAACGAAAGCATTTCATATATTACTAAATTACCTGGCAGAGATGAAAAAGCTCCAAGAGAGGAGTACAGATTTGCAGATGATGTCGGAATTGATGATGAAGCAGAAGATACTGGGTTATTTGGAGGACTAGTTAATGCAGGAGGCCGGCCTGGTCCCTTTTTCTTTTCCCCTGAAATTCTTCGCTGTAATTCTGAAGGCAGATTTCCTTTCTCTCGGACCAAATCAGACCAACGCGGATCAACATCATAAATTGGATTCTCCAAAAGCCACTGTGATAAATGCTTCAGCTGTGGTGCTTTGGGACCGGTCACCTATTTTACGGAACATCAACCTCTTATTAGAGAATCCTCCGTGCATTGCGTGCATGTCTTATTCTTGTAATTTCCATGCTTACCTTTTTGCCAGTGATTCGATTGACTACAGTGACATTTTCTTCTCCAGTTAGTTTTGTCCAATCCAAGAGCATTGGGTCAACTCTAGGTCGCCTTCTCCTCCGTCCGTCCATGAATTCAGGGGTCACTGGTCTCTCTGGAGTAAGATTTGCGTGCTCTGCTAGCCATTTGTTCACTTTAGCATCTTGAGAGAACAAATCAAACTTTGGAACAGCCAACTCTGCCAAGCGACTCAGGTCACATTTGGGGATTTCAGACAAAGGCGAAGGACCTGGAACTGAATAATTTATTATCCGTTAATAAATGCATTAAATAT
>JAQGCM010001999.1:0-12668 GCA_034699705.1 Hymenaphorura dentifera
TCAGCTAGTGGACCCACTATGTAAGCTGCACATAGGATAACAAATAAATAAGCTACCGTTGTCAAGCCGCTGTGGATTTTACGTATTAAAAATCTTCAGTGCCACCAAGGTTCCACGAAGCATAAATAAACAAAAAAAAACTCCGTGGAAACACCTTGAGTGCCACTAAATTCCATTTGAAAATACTTGCATTCAGATTCTCTACTCAAACGAATCCACACTGTTCAAAATTTAATGAAAAGGTAAGGGCCAGGTCTAGATGTTTTTTTTTAAAGCTACTCAGTGAAATTACAATGCTTGCAAGAATTCGGACTGTCGGGTCGAGTCTATCATGAAAAAATCATTCCTAAGAATTTTGCCAAAAGAAGAAACTTTATCGAATTCAGTATTTTTGAATGCTGCTGAGAAATTCCCGTGCCGTGATTGTGATATCAATGATATCAAGGATAAAAGAGGGTGTAATCCTCTCTGAGAATTGATGTCAAAGGGGTTGATCCGGAAAATTAGATTAGTTGAGCCAAAGCAATGAACCCTTCCATCTCGTCAGCAATATTGTACGCATAAAGTTTATTATTTCGTAATCACAAAGGGTTAGCCTCGTAAATCGTGAAATAGATTCGCTTCGTTCGGCAAACCAAGGGGGTTTCCGCGCGTGCTTATTCATAAGAGTTATTTGCACTTATTGCTACTTGCAGAATGTGTCATGTTCGCCTGTGCAAGGAGTTGCTTCATCGAAAAGAAATCAATTTTCAGAAATTCGGATTGCGATATAGGGTGAAAAATTAAGCCGACTAATTATCTATGCTCAGGTTCGTAAAGAATTTTAGTTGTACTCGTTAATCTATCACGTTATCAATTCTCAGCTTTCACCCGAGCTAGTTTTCTAAAGAAAGTTGCGATGGGAAAGCACGAATCAGGTCATATTGGTACGCTTCGATGGAGCAGGAGTTGGAGCTAGGCGATTTGCGAATACTGGCAAAGCCACAGAAATTAGGAAGCTGTGTCCAGAATGAAGAAATAAACTGGCGACTAAAAACTCAAGGATCACCAAATCTTCCATCTGTCGCCAAATGAAATACATAATTCCCACTTCGGCTGCATACAACAATCCTGTAATGACAACCCCTTTCCTGGTTGACACAGCCACCTACAGAGAGAAAATTATATTTGTATTCAAAACTGTGACTTCTGTGCGTCTCTTTTAGGGGGCTCTTTTAGGGCTAGACTTGGCCATCATCGCTCTAGTTTTCTCAGCACACCAAATCTAGGAAAATTCCTAGAACTTACTGGTAGTCGAACTGGAAATGCATAGGTTGCAAGCAGGAACCCGCTTGTTGATCCACAAATCCGAATTGTGTAAAAGATAATACTTCGTTTTAGAGCCAAAAATACGTATTGAGTTTGCCAGCACCAGTGTAGAGCATATGGAATAGTCCTTAATTTTCAAAACTCATTGTATTTATAACATTTAAATTAATTATAACGCTTGAATTACGATCTATAGTTGGCAATTTAGTACCAAAATGGATCTTCTAGCTTCCAAACCAAAACAGCCGCGACAATAACAAGAGTTACCATTAATCCACAACAATAAGTTAAGCAGGATCTTTGCATATCGAAAGAAGGACTGTCGAAGTAGCTGGAACAGGCTAGCTTCCCAGCAAGACAGCCTACAATAATTCCAAAATAATAGCTATTCCAAATTTTCTTTCTTTTAGAGGGAATTTCATTATTAGAATAACCAATTAGAAAACCGAAAAGCAATTGGTAGTGGAAATTTGTGGCTAACAACAGTCTTGCGACCATTCCTAGCAGATTGACAGCCACAAAGATGAACTTGGTCAAATTGTCCAGCCGTATCGCTACAAGATATGTTCTGTGCGTGTATTCAACGAATAAGTTGATTAATTTCACTTCATTGACATTTTCGAATAGTGCAGAATTTACGGAATTTTTTGATGCTTCAATGCATTCAGTATGTGCCAAGCAATCACAAATGACCCTGCAGCAAAAATCGCAGAGTGTGTAGAAGGGAATGCACTTGTAATTTCTTCACAAGTCTCAGGAAACTCATATATTGTTGTCTCGGCTGCTCCACTTTGACCGTATGCGGTATATGGAAACCACCAATATGGACGGTCATCCGGGAACAAACTGTTAAGGGGGATTATATTACTGGTTGTGCATAATTTTGCAATGCGCAGAGATTTACAATTTGAGAATATGGACTATCCAGTCGGCCGTAACCAGGGCATATAGCATTCTTATTCCAAACATGGGTTGAATAAGGCTGCAAATTGGAAAAATCCACAAGTAGAACAAACCCGAATCTCCGAAGTAGCTCACAACCCTCAAGATTTCAGTTCCAGTTGAATGCATGCCGAAGCTATATTTTTTTTATTATCTAATTATTGGAAAATTTTGCGAACGAGTAACCAACAAATTTCAAGAGTAATCAATTACTTTTGCTGCAATAATTGGGTACAACGAACGCTATTCATTCGTACTGCATCAATTGCAGATAGTGGCGTCCTTTCTAAGTATGACATTTTGCGAATTCCTCGAATAGTAATTTGTTGCTGCTCAGTGAAATTCACCGACGACTAACGCTTAATTCCGAACTACGAACTCGGGAGATGCGAGTTCAAGTTTTGTAAATGCGGTCCCAGTTCAATTTAATTCAGTTGAGTTACGACCAACGTACAACCTGACCAACGAGTGAAAGCGAAATCTTCGTTGTCTTCGAATGTTTTTCGCTATAAAATAAAAACAAACTGTGGTATGGAAATTCGTGTTTGTGGAAACGAATATTTGTTCCGTCACTGGTATTCTTTTATAAAAACCGTTTGTAATCAATTGAACCGAAAATAATTCAGAGAACTTGAAAACTGCTCTTAACTCTGACATCTCTACACTTAAATGGCATGTGGATTATCCATTGTCAATGGGGTTTTTTCAGAACAACATACAAATATTTATTAATGAATCCCCATAATTCATTTGTAGATTTTTATAATACATATTTCCATTTTGCTAAGCACTATTACACTACATACTTCTAGATTCTAGACTAGATCTGAGAAAGACAGTGTATTCAAAAATCATTAAGGAACTTCTACACCTCCCTCGTGTGATGGAGTTCTTAAGTAAAAAGTCCAATAGGCAACATTGAAAAAGCCGAAAGTTAGTGGGAAACAAACTTTGCAGATATTATCAACCCGCTTTGCTTTCTTTTCTGATCGATCTTTCAAAACTGTGACCTTATTTTCCCTTAGATAATCGTCATTTTCGTCCAACAGCTTTCCTTGCTTTTTCCATTCATAGGTCACAATGTAATTAATGTAGGCAAACTGTAGGACAGAACAGAAAACCAGGAACTGAATCATGAAAGTCCAAACATCGATCGCCTTAATGTAGGATGCTGGCGGTACTTGGTCGTTTATGGCATCTGTTTGAGTCACAACAGTTAGAATGGATGTAATAGCAAGTGAAACTCGGGCTTCCGTTGCAGTAGGTTCTGAAAGTAAATTAAAAAAAAGTCAAATGTCAAATCTAATTATGAATTGTCATTGATGCAAAATGCAAAGATGCCTTACCCAGCCAGAATGATACCCAAGAAACTAACACCAACATTATGCAAGGTGCATAAATTTGAATGAGATAATATCCAAACTCTCGTTCAAATTCAAGAAAAAGTTGTAAACAGCCGTAGCTCCCAGTACTCGTTACACTTTCACATTTCTCCATCCAATAGGAATTGAGGTGAAAGCGTGGCATGCTGAATGTTGTTGCCATTTGTACTGTATCGTTGGGTCTCCAAAATAATTTCATGTCGTTTTCAGTATAGCCATAGCTTGCCATTCTTAAGGGACATGCTTGAGTGTCCAAAGGATAGTATTCCAGTTGCATCGGACAAGAAAGTAAAAGGGTAATACGGTATGAAACCAAAACTTCACCGTCTTTCGAAATTCGTCCAAAAAAGTTTGGAGTCATCAACTCATGTTGGGAACCAGTTTTTTCGTTCGAGAAGAATACGTCCGGAACCCAAATATTATCTGAACTCACCAGTTGTAAAGAAGTGACATGTGGGTGTACATGTGCGTATTTTAGTCGGGGGTCAATCCAAGTCTCACGAAATGTCATTTGAACAGTATATTCCATCTTTTCATCGTCAATGTTTTCGATACTTCTTACGTAAAGGCTGACATGCACTTGGACAGGACTGTCAGTCCCATTCAGCCCTCCTGGACGCATAGATTTGTCATAAACCTCTGGTGATAGAATCGTTTTCAAAATCACAGAGCTTGCCATTAAATGATCCTCTTCTTGTTCCACAAAAGATGTTGAATCAAAATCATCTTCGTGAAGAATATCTTCGGAGACTATGCGGCTCTTATTTCCGACTGAGACGGACTTTGACGATACTTCATCGATATCAACGCAGTCAACAATGTAATAGAAATACAGCAGGGAATAAATAAAAAAAATGCCAGTTGAAATTCTGAGTCTGCCCATGTTGGATCTACAGGGAAATCAAGAAAAGTATTTCAGTTAAACCTTGAATCTAACCTCACCGGAGGAGTAAATACCAATCGAACTCCCGGCAGTGGTAATTCAATTAATAATAACCTAATCGGAAGGTTAATTAAAAGCCGCGTGCATGACATACTTAGGCGTGAACAAGGCACAAAAGTCATTTCGCTCTCACACGCTCGGATATTTCTAGACTTTATTTAACAAACGGCAGAGATAAGTATGTCAAGTCGTTGTCGATGTTTGTAAATTCCAAATCGTACTAAATTCCGGTCCAAAAACCCTATATATTTTTAATAAAATTAGGCACACGTTGCACCTGCGAATCTAGATGATTAGCATGAGTTTGCGAAACTTTCTGGCCTATTCTTTCTCCTTTCTTGTTATTGTATCAGTTGCTGTTTCGGAAAATTAGTTGTGAAAAATATTACTTCTGTACTTGTCTGTAAATAACTAATGAATGAACATATCTCACTACACTTTGGATATCAGCAAAGGACTCAGGTTCTATTGTGTAAGCCGATTTTGAATACGCTATAAAACTAATATCCAAATCCAAATGATGATCCACACCACAAAATCCACATCAATGTTATTAATCAGAAACAGTTCTCATCAGGGAACTAACTCCGCGCCTTGTTTATTTCCACATACGACAGTGATGATCATTGTATTTTTAGAATGCCAGAGTTGAAGATTATTTTCTGGAGCGACAGCTGGACAAATAAAAGCCGGATCAAAAGAATGAATCTGTTGGAGATGAGGTAATGAAAACGATCTTGTAGAAGATGATGGAAGGGACGAAATGAATTTGTGCTTTGAAAATAAAAAGTCACAATTCTCATGATATTATTTTTAAGAGATGTGGCAATTTGTAAAATTCAAAGGATTTTATTTGTAGATCTGACCTCAAAAGCACATTCGTTTTAATACCCATTACTCATATCTGCGTATCTCACAATTCAACCTGGAAAGGCATTAAACTAGATTTGCCAATAATAGCTGTAAGATCACTCGTATGCGTAGTGTGCGCTGACGTCACCTGTATCAGGGTTCCAGTACGTGACCCAGTAACCAATATTAAATAAGCTGAAGAACACAGGAAAAACCATTTTTGAAATGTTATCAATCCTTTTCGCTTTCCTTTCTCCTTGTAGTTTCAGCTTTTCTCGTTTGTTTTCCATTTCTTCGTTGGAAAGGTGTGAATTTTTCAGGTTTTTCTGCCACTCAAATTTAAGGCAGTAGTTGACATAAGAATATTGCAGAACAGAAGCAAAAACCATGAATTGGACCGTGAATGTCCAGACATCAATTGCTTTTATGTATGATGCAGGTGGCACGCTTTGGTTGATACCATAAGCTTGGGTGACCACAGTTAGAATTGTGGTCACACAGAGAGAAATTCTGGCTTCGGCAGCGTGTGGTTCCAACCTTAGCAAAAGTTCGGCTATTTTTAGTATGTCTATTCATACAAAATAAAAATTTTAATTAGAAGTCCTTGAAAGCCTTTTGTACCAAAAAGAGACCCACGACACGACGACCAACATTATACAAGGGATGTACATCTGCATGTGAAGGAAAGCAACAAATATCAATAAATTATTGAGACATGTATCTTTAAAGTGCAGTTATAACTAGAATATACCTGGATCAAGTAGTAGCCGAATTGCCTTTGAAATTCAAGTCGGAGCACAATGCAACTGTAACTTCCTGAGCTTGTTATGGTGTTTCTGCAAGTCTGATTGGCATACGATATCAATTTGAACCGAGGCATCCGAATGCCTTCATTGATTTCTACGGCAGAGTATTTCCGCCAAATAACAATGACATCGTCCTCTGTCCAACCGTAGCTTCCCATTTTAATCGGACCTTCCACATTATGAAATTATAAACGTTTGAAAAAATTCTTCAGACATTTTTATGAAAACTTACAGGACTGCTCATCCATCGGGTAAAATCGAAGATCCATCTGACAAGCCAAAAGAAGACTGACTCTGGCCGAAGTTTCGACTTTACCGTCTGGATAAATCCGGGCATATATATTTGGAAGCATAAGGTCATGCTGAGTTCCAGTTTTCTCATTTGCAAAAAAAATGTCAGGAAGCCAAGCTCGTTGAGGCAACATCAGTTGTAAATATTTGACATTCTTTTGAAGATGGTAAAATTTTAGTCTCGGATCAATCCATTCTTGGCGATAATTCATTTGTACAGAATATTCCATTTTTTCATCATCAAGATTCTCAACACTTCTCAGCCGAATGCTGACTTCAACTGTCACAGGACCTGAGCCATTTACCCCCATTGGTCTGACTACACTGTGATACCTTGGTGGGTTTAGGATTAGGTCAAATATCTGGGATTTGCGTAGTTTGGCGTTTATATCAATGTAGTCGAAAACATCATCAGATGATGTGTTATTTACGATTATTTCTTCACCCAAAGAAATACAGAAAAAAAGGCTAAGAACCAGAACTGCCGTGAAAATCCGCATTATTGGAATGCTTAAGCCAGTCTGAGACTTGCTCTCAAAGTGAGACAGATTCGTATAAATCAATGATATCAGCTGATTTTCAGACAAGCGGTTTACTAATTAAATTAACTCGTCAAGAGAATTTGATGTGGTATTCATTCGTTTAGTTTTAGGCTTGGATACTGGATGCAGACCGCAAGTTTTCTAATTAGTGCGACAATTTGACCTATTAAAATTGGACTTCGTGTTACTGCACTTCTGGTTTTAATTGTAACATTACCTCATGCACGGGAAAAGAAGTTAATAAATATTTAATGCATTTCGGTAGCTGATGTAATGGAATTTTGTGAACAATTTAAGTAATCACAGCACATAACATTGGATTTAAGGACCACCCTTTATACTGACAAGGGAGACTTCCGAGGTGTTCTAAGTTCATAATATTGTGATATATTTTTTTTTACACTCTCTGACATGCCCTGAGTCAGAATTAATCGAAATTAGATTGTCAAAATCATTTGGTTCGCGTTTTTATTTTTTTAAATTTTAAAAATCTGCAAAACGGTGAAATTCCCATGCCCTTAACTATAGGAAAAATCGTACGATTTTTCAAAATATCTCAAAAATCAAAACACAATTTTTTCAATTTACTCAAAAATTTCGATGATTATAATTTTCATGTACCCCTGAACGTAATAAACCGAAAATTATCAAAAATTGAGTAAATTAAATTTTTTTTTTGATTCTTGGGATTTCTCGAAAAATCCCAAGATGAAACTCGAATTTCCCTATAGTTAAGAGCATGAGAATTTCGCCGTTTTGCAGATTTTTAAAATTTCAAAAAAAAATTGCGAACTAAAATTGTTTTGACAATCTATATTCGAGTAATTCTGACTCAGGCATGTCAGAGTGTAAAAAAATATATCACCATATTAGCTGCTTAGAACACCGGAAGTCTCCCTTGTGAGTGGTTTTATATGAGTTCATTTGTTATGCTGTAATATCTTTGTAATATAGTGTAGTTGTATACGAGTGCCTGCACAAAATTGTTAGACTAATTTGCATCAATTGAAATTTGAAATGTCTTTGTTGAGATTGAAAAAGTTAAACAAAACGATGTAGGCAATACAATTATTTAGTTTATCATTACTAATCTGATAGCTTCAAAATTAACAAATATACGAATACGATTAATCAATTACGACTAATCAATTTAACCATTGACAATGGGCGAGTTTGTATAGGCTGTCCAGTAGGCGACATTAAACAAGCCGAAAGCAACGGGAAACAATACTTTAGAAATATTGTCCACTCGCTTTGCTTTACATTCTCCTTGATCGCGAAGAGTTTCTTCGGTCAACAGTCTCATGTCAGGCTGTGAAATATTGTACTTTCGGGCGATCGATTTCCATTCAAAATGAGCATAGTAATTTACCTGCGAATAAATGTTTTTATTTTAATTATTGTCCAGAAAAACCTTTAAGTCGTGATAAAATTGAGTCTGACCAATGCAAATTGCAAAATAGCAGAAAAGACCATTAGCTGACAAACTGCTGTCCAAACGTCAATCGCTTTAACATAAGAAGCAGGTGGAACGCTCTGGTTTATTCCATAAGTTTGTGTCACTACTGTCAAAATTGTGGTAACGCCAAGTGAAACTCTGGCTTCAGCCGCAGTCGGCTCCAACCAAAATGAGACCCAGGAGACAAGGACCAACATAATACATGGAACGTAAATCTGAAACCAGCAATATTACCGAATCAAACAGTAATGCTAAATATCAACTTTCGTTGAAAACTAATGCGTACCTGGATCAGATAAAATCCGAATTCTCTCTCAAATTCTAAGTGAAGTTCAATGCAACTGAAATTCCCAGCCGTGGTCACACTCTCACAAGTCATGGCGTTGTAATTGTTTAGCCTGAAGTTTGGCATATTAAAGGTTCGTGCCAATTTCACTTCATGATCTTTCTTCCAGACTATTATAATGTCCTTGGTTGACCAACCATAACTTGCCATTCGAATGGGACACGATTGTTTATCGAGTGGATAATATTTGAGATTCATCGGACAAGACAATAAAAGTGTAATGCGGTAGGATTGATAAACTAGCCCATTCGGGTAAATCCGAGTGAATAGATTTGGGGTCATAAGTTAATGAAGCGAGCTGGACTTCTCATTAGAGAAGAATACATCGGGCATCCAAACCCGTTCGGATTTTACGAGTTGCAAATAGTCCACGTTTTTCTGCAAATGACTGTATTCGGTGCGTGGGTCAATCCATTCTTGCCGATAAGTCATTTGGACCGTGTACTCCATTCTGATGTCGTCAATGCTTTCAATACTTCTTACATACAAACTGACAGCCACAACCACCGGTCCAGTTCCATCGACTCCGGGAGGACGAATTTTCGTGTCATACTCGCCTTTATTATCTCAAATTAATTTATTTTAAACACCATTTTATGTATTAATGCGAGAGTTGTACGGAATAAATACGCGCAATGAAATAATGACTGCCGTTTGGAAGAGAAAGTCGAATGTATGCGCAATTCAGTCATTTAAACAAATTTAAAAGTGAACCTTCTAAAACAGCGTTGAAAATTTCCGACTTTCTTGCCATCGAATTAATGTCATGATGGATCGAATTGACATCATCGTCTTCTCCGTTGTCAATTTCCGTTATATCCTCAGATGATTTATTTTTCGTGCCATTGCCTTGATCAAAAGAATTACTCATGACCTTCGTCAAGCCTACACTGAATACTAAGAATAGTGTTCTCCAGATCCAGCGGGATGTCATTGCTAGATAAGCAACGCAGCTAACTTTGTGTGTATTAATTCTTAGGTCTCGGAATTCATCCAAACGCTAGTTTTTGCGTACTACTACCAGACTATCCTTTCTTCGAGCAAATTTATTTGTCTCATGTAAATACCGAAGGCACAGAGTTTACGCTAGTCTCTCGAAAGGCAATTAAGGACTAATTAAGAATACGAGTGGTCAATCTGCATTTCAAAACCACACAAAGACCTTCTAGTCTATTGTAAACGAATAGTGCAGCTTTTATAACGTTACGCAGTCATAAAATTGTGAGTTGTATTGTATCAATTGCTCCAGTCCAGAGGACCTAAACGCAATCAAGAAGGCAATGAATTTATTCTGTTAAAATGTGTACTTTTGTCAGACTTACACTGTTGAATTTATTGACCAACCGTGGCACTACTTCACCTCATTTCATGAACAGTTAGTAGCTAGTATGCTGTTATGGCGTCAATATTTTTTTGTTAAAAAATAAACAAAACGAGCAGCTAATTAAATCAATTAAATCATTGGCAATAACCCCATCACGTTTGAGGGCTAAGGTTAGATTTTGACCAGATTGTTGCAGTATTCCAGTACTACTAGGATTCTCGCGAAAGGTACCTCAGCAAAAGCAGTACACAGTCAATGAAGTATTCGCGCAATTCGTATTTAAATTCATTTATCCATGCTAAAAATGTTTAAATGGGTATTATGTTCAGAACAACAAATCGTTCGGGCTAGCCTAATTTGAGAATCTCGACGAGAGTTTGACGTTTTGTAAAACTGACAAAACTGTTGATTTTTGCAGGTTACTTACAATCCGTGAGCAGAATTATAAGACAAATAATTAAATTACAATTAGAAGAACCATAATGTCGGGCTTTCACACAAGAAAAAGCACGCAGAAGAATTGGCTTCTGTGTTGGATTTGGATTCTGATACTTTTCCTGATTCTCGAAGCATATGAGGTTGAAGGGCAATTTCCTCTAAGTTTGGGTTCATTTACGAAAGGCCAGCATGGTATAACCGGAACCCTCTTACTACCAGATGACAAAAATGTTGAGATTGTTGGATTTTCTTTTGACGGCGTAACACCAGATAGCCACTTTTACCTTGTGAAAGGTACACAAATAGGACAGAGTGAAATTAATGCAGCACAGCAATTGCCAAATGAAAAAGGAAGTCTGGACAGCCTCGGCCCCTACAACCAAATTAACATTACACTCCAGCTACCTCCCAACGCTACTACTGACCTTGGCAAGTTTGATTGGTTCACCATTTACTCCAAAACTGCGGTTGCAAGTCTTGAGGAGGTGCAGATCACAGAAAATCTCAAGATGCAAATTAATGGAGCTATAGACTTGTTACATGTAGGCCCTCATGATAGTTGCGGTGAAAGCAAAATTTCACCTTTACTTTTGAGCATTTGCGTCCTAAAAGGCATGCTGTATGCACTGATTTGCTGAACTTCAAGAACAACGGATATGGTAAGCTTTTCAAAGAGCAGTCCAACACACATCAATAACATGTTTGAGTCGAGAGCGCATGTCACGAAAATAAACAAATCGTGATTTTAACACAGGATTTCATGTTGTAAAACGTATTTGGGTGCACAATATATTAAAAAATGTAGAAACTTAATTGTTGTAACTGTGAGGAATTTGTTATGGTATTTGTGTCTCCTCTGTTTTGTGAGGTAGGTAAAAATTCAAAAATATTCTAGAATTATTAAGTAAATCATTATATCCAAGGTCTGGCAATTCTGAACCATTTTGCACAGATATCCAACCTACCCGTATTCCCACAAATGAAAAACAAGGACATGAGCTGAGTTAGAGTTAAAACTGAAGTAAAGTTTCAGAACTGAATTGACCATCTATTTTCATTTTCCGACTAGAAATAAAAGAAACTATACAAAACATCATTTGTCAGCTAGCAGATGGGCTCGTTAGCGTTAAGTTATTGGAGTGCGAAAACTGCTATGTACCGATGACAAATTTATGTAAACCTTCTCCAAGAATATGTACGTAGAAAAAGCTATGAAGTAGAACAACCTCTCATGGATTGAAGC
Organism: Hymenaphorura dentifera; assembly: GCA_034699705.1. NCBI lineage: Eukaryota > Metazoa > Arthropoda > Collembola > Poduromorpha > Onychiuridae > Hymenaphorura > Hymenaphorura dentifera. The sequence continues at coordinate 11,877 of JAQGCM010001999.1, forward strand.
AAATAAATCGTTGTAGCTTGGCAAGCATTTGACTTGTCATGTCTGCAGCGGTGAACCACGTTCAGCTTTGTCCAGAGCTTGCAAATTCATAAATATAGCAATTTGCAAACATGATACATCCGTAAATAGGATTGCAAAACTATCTTATTGCAAATGATAAAGGAATTCGGTTTAGGTTATAAGAAGTGTAAATGAGTTAGAATTGCTTACTTGTTCAAACTACTGATTATGTGCATCCGAATGCGATTCCTCTGGATTGCACTCTTTGAACATGATCCACGCACGCATTGTTGAGACAACAGTTTTCTTGAATAATTCAAATTAAGCAGTGTTTAACTATTAACTTCACTTCGAGAGGACACAGGAACAGTGACTAGTGACTAGGGGTTGCCTTTGACTAATTCAATTAATCATCTCCTGAATAGGATCTTGAAAATGTCTGGCTATGAAAACAGACCCTGCATGTCAATCATCAACACTGCGCACCACTCAACATCAACTCAGGCGTAAACATTTTTATGGGTGATGAAGAACTTTTTCCATGTGGTTGTAATAAATTTAGCTATAAAGAAAATCTAATGAACTGATTGGCAAACAAAGAAGAGATGCAGGAATAGATAGCCCTCTGTTTGACATATCTGTCTGGGATGGAACCAAAGAGCAAACTTGCTAAAATATATGTGTTTAAGAACTAGATAAGAAATTCCCTTAACCTTGTATTTTCAAACTTGAATTCTTCAGGGTTCCCAAGGGTTTACAAAGTCCTTATGATAGCATTGGCTTCCTTGGACC
>JAQGCM010002000.1:0-12660 GCA_034699705.1 Hymenaphorura dentifera
CCAATTGAACTCCATGCAGCAGCCAATAAATTCAATTTCGAATTCGGGCTAATGGTCACCAATAATGTGATATCGTTCCATGTCATCAATCAACGCCGTCACTACCACCACAATAATGGAGTCAAATATTATTTTCTGCTGACCGGCAATAGTCGAGAAGATTGGCATTGGGAATATTTAGTACCAGCAGGGTAATTAGCCATGCTATTCTTCCTCATCTTTGCTTTATTTACAAAAAATTGTGTTGGGTATTTTTATAACTTTTGATTTCAGCCCACAATTGGAAATTTGTAACGGAAAGTATGATCCAATCATCAAACAAGCGATCGTATTTACAAGAATCTCTGACCATTCGCTGCCAGAAAAGTATGTTTTTGTCGACATCGATCTGATTTCCGATTTTCAAAGTTCTAAATGTCAACATTTTTATTAAAGGAACGAAGCGAATCAGCATTGCTTGGCTGGGCCGATGGTAGTTGCATTTGAAAACAAAGAATTCTTTTATCGAAGCACTCTTAAAAACGATTTATTCTCCATACTTTCGGAAGTATTGTACGGATGCCCTGAGTACACAGGAGTTGTCAAAGAATCTATAAAAGCCAGAAGAATGATTCTAAGCCCGATTCGACGTGCCGGAAAGAAAAAAGTTTGGGTGTACAATCCAAAGATCCCGGCTGAGAAGAGTATCGACAACGGATGGAATCGAATGACGAAGCCCAGAAATAATATTTATGAGCATTTTGGTGATGCGACTGATCTTAGACTCGCTGCCCTCATCTTTCGATTCTCTTTCAACTTGTTTGGGTTGGACGGAGCAAATAATAAGTTTATTGAAGAGTATGACTGCAATGAGTTTAGAGAAGAGCATGAGAAATTGTCCAAAATGGACAAAGTCGTAATTAATTTACTATTAATATCCGATGAAACAAAACGCAAGAGCTACTGGTTCCTTCTTGAGGAGTCTGAAACGCTCAAAACGTTTAGAGAGAAGGAAGAATATCCCGAAGGATATTTCGAGTTTCCGCGACGCAGACGTAGAAAAATCAAGACTCCACTTAATACCACTGTTTACATAGATGTGCCAAAGAAATCGGAGCTCTTAAGCGTCCCATTGTATGACCAACTTCCTCGCAGGAGACTCAATAAATTCAAGGGTAAAAACTGAACTCAAATGAAAGTATTTCTAGTGGAATCACCGTAAATTACGATTTATTTTATTTCTCCAGCACTTTTCTCAAAGAGAATGGACCGCTCAATTTTCTTACTACCGAAAGGGTCTCCTGACCGTCCTCATGCGATTGCTAAGGATATCCTTGAAATTGACCCATTGTTTGCAAGAGTGATTGATTTCCGGTTTCATGGGATCAACCATGAGTCCAAAGGATGGGCCATTGAACTCCCTAATAGTAAACATCACGTGGTCACTGTCATGAAATCCAAGCCTTCATCTCTTTTTCCATTGGTGGCTCATAAAATCGCAAAAATGGACGCCGGTTTAATTCCAGATGAAACTATCGAATACACAGATTTCCCCAAAGGTTCGTACGGCTATCGAAAGTACCGGAAACGGTCTCCAAATTTTATCCAACGTGCATTGAGCAGGTAAATATGCATATTTTTTATAGTAGAGAATTTTAGCAAAAACTGTACTTTTGGCTAGAAATAATTTGAAAACTTTTTTTTTACCATTCCAGCATAAGGAGGTGGTGGTCGCTAAAGTAGAAGCTCCGCCTGCTTGCTTCTTATCATTCCAGCTTAAATACTATGAATTGAATTTGTCACTTCACTTTTAATATCTACCCCCAATTTTGCTTGACGATTGGAACACTGATAAACAATAATTTACATTTATAATCGAGAAAACTTTGGCTCGTGTATAGGGAGAATCAATTTATGAATTCTGCATGCCAAATAAATCATGTCGAATTTGTTCAAGACAGAAATTAAATTTTTAGCAGACCAGAAAATGTATAGTCGGGATTCGGGATTAGTAAATGCATCAAGTTGGCCAAACTTCGCCGCACCAAATCTTCTTTGCTTTTTTTATGTTAAGGACATTGAAATAGATGTTCCTCAATTCTGTATTTTTATTTTAAAAAAAACAAACAATTTGTGAGCTTTGATCAGCTTCGACAGTACAAGCATCAATCACGAAAACTGTTTCCTAATAAATTCTGATAGAATGTCTGTTTGTTGTGCACATCTATTTCTATTAATAATGTAAATTTGTGCTTATGTTTTTTCCTTAGATTTACCAAGTTGACCCATAATAGTTTATATAAACACATTCGTGAGAGATTTTCATTCCAATCTTTTCATGGAATGTTTTCGAGACAAAATTCTTTTGCTCGCAACAACTTGCAGGAATCATTCCAGCTTGCGAAACTTTTTTCGCCAAACTTTTCATGGAAGCCATCCCCAACCCTTGACCACGGCACTGGGCTTTGGTGTGAAGCATTCCCATCAATCCACTCAAACTCAAGAGAATTCCAGACACGAGTTCGTCATCTTTCCACACTCCAGAAGACTCACTAATTTCAGCAGTTGTTTTTGTGTTTTCCTTTGTTGCGGGTCCAGAATATTTCCAATTATTTACGAGAAAGTCCACACCAATATTGCTGTTTAAACTCTTCAACTGCGATCCTTGTGGTAGTCTGTTTCGTAGAAGTGGCAGTTGCATTATTATTGGAATTTGTGACCAATGCGATAATTTGTGCTATGCTTGGTCAACTTACTCAATAATTAAATTAGATGCAAATTCTGGGTCCATGTAATAGAAATAGTATGGATTGAAGACAGTAGCATTTCCATTTACAAGTCCGCTAATTTCAAGAATCATGGGCGCAATGGAATTATCAACAGCAGTAAACATGTATCGATAGTTCCAGTCAAATATTTTGGATGTGATGAATGCTTGTTTAATTCGATTAGTCACTACTGGATTAACTGGAGTTGAGATGTTGATATCTTTTCCGTAATCCTGGAATAAATTCAGTTAATAAAAAATTATAGGAGACTCACACTTCAAAGTTTTGAGGAGAAAAAATCTACGACGAATCGTTTTGTCATACCACACGATTTATAATCAGCAAAATCCAGCATTCTGAAGACACATCTCCGTCGAAAGTATAGAGTTTGGCATCAATAGACGATTTTTGTAGGATTTTGATGGAATTGTAAAGCTAAAGAACAACGGCAAAAGTTTTGCCGTCGAATGAATCAATGCTTTGTTAGCACAAACTTTTACACATCTTAACGAACAATACAGCACCTACTAATTATTTGGCTTACGTTTGCAGCTCTGGGAAGCCTTCCTTCGAGCACTTGTATAATTGTCCCCATATTTTCATTGTTCACTTCGACAAAAGGGTCGTCTACTAATCTGCCGGCCATAATTTTGACTTCAGAGATAAAATTTATGTTTAAACCAGTGACCTATCCGCTTAAACAAATTCGTACCGCAAAAAAATTATAGAAAATTATGTCTCTTCGTGTGAACAGGATTTCGCCTTGTCTTAAGAATCAGCCTCTATTGTGCCTTCTGGGCTACCTTATTTGTGTACATGAAATGATCTCGTCAGCTTGCCATGTGTTTTGCCAAGGTTTGCGACTTTGGACACCAGACAGGATTAGAATTCCTAATTGTATAAACACATCTTGAAGGTTGAAGGTTCCAATATTTATGTCGTAATTTCTAGTGACTGTTGTCCCACTGGACAGAAAATCTGTCATCTTTCTGCACCGCATAATTACTGGCATCCACATTAATACAGAAATTTGCCTTCTCCGCCTTATTTGTTTTTTCAACTTGGAAGGATTAGGCGAAATAAAATTCTCTTCAAAAATTGGGTTTAGGCATCTTAGAAAATTTAGATTAAATTTTAATAATGGGTTGTTATTTGCAGTACCCATTATCAATCACATTTGATATTCATGTGACACTTGTTTTGCAGTGCACGTTATTTAGATTACTTAATTCGTTACGTGATTCACAGCACATGAACTGACTGGAAGCTTAGCCTTGGTGATGACCTTATGAACTATTTGCACGATAATCTCATCGAACCCTGATGTTTTAAATAATGCACTTTTTCACACAGCAGTCTTTGCACAGAAATTCAGCTGATCATGCTGTGGGCATGTCCACGTCTAAAAGTCTTGCCATCAATCATCCTGAACTCGCACAATAAATAGAATCTTTGATTTCGTCTATTCTCTATTCTCTTGTGCGAAAATATTGCTTCATTGGCCACTTCTCACTAATGTGGAGAAATTTTCTTTGGCATGATTCATCTGCAAATATTATTACTGACGAAACTTTATAAACAAATTCTTGTAAGTTGAGCCAGAAACACTGGACCAATTAAAATGGTAAAAGAACTGGAGTTTAAGGAGGTTTCTGATCCAACGTTACAAAATGGTCGAATCTCTCAATTTTGCTATCTAATAATTGCGCTTGTAGTGTTCCCATTTCTCATTGATTTTGATTGCCAATAAATGTGATAATTAACCATTTTCGGGAAAGAAGCGAATGTTTCTATTAATTGATTTTAGAAGACTACAATTTGTTTAGTTCTTCTTTACACAAAATTTTTTTAAGCAATGTTTTTCCTACTTTCAGAGTCTTTTGAATTTTGAAAAATTGACAAAATTTAAAACAAGTAGCAGATTATTTTTTTATTTGCAATGTTTTTATTCACGTTCGTACCTAAAATCCCATTTACAAATTATTACACAACTGTTCGGTTCTTAAATTACCACTTTGACGCTGTATTAATAACAAAAGCACAGTCGTGAGAAATTTTCATGCCCATCTTTAAATGAAATGCTCCAGATGGGTAATTCTTCATCTCAGCACAACTCGTCGGCACCATTCCCAATTTTGCCATATCTTTTGCCAAACTTTTCATACATAATGGAGCTAATCCTTTCCCTCTGAATTTGTGTGATGTAAACAACATACCGATGAAACCATTATAGTTTAGCAAAACTCCCGAAGCATAATCTTCACCATTGTAGACCCCACTTGACAAACAATTTTGTACTACTCCTTGAGTGTATTCCATGGTCCCATCCAAACTATATTTCCAATTTCTCACTAGAAACTCTGGGCCTTGTTCATTATTTAGGTCTTTTAGTTCATATCCTTCCGGCACTCTGTTTCCGGAAGTAGGAAGAAATAGAATTAGATTTGATTCAGATGTTTTATATTAAAAAATTAATTGTTCCACGGTGACTTACTCTAATTTTATCTGCAATGCGTCAGCCGGATCCATGTAGTAGTAGTAATTGGGATTGAAGGTTGTTGCATTCTTTTTTTCAATAGCACTAATTTCAGCCAGCATAGGTCCAATGGAAATGTCAACTCCACAAAACATGTAGCGTTTGTCCCAATCAAATATTTTAGTGTCGATAAATGCTGACCTAATTTCCTCTGATAGCAAAGGATTCAAAGGAGTTGAGATGGTAATGTCTGCTCCGTAATCCTAAATCCAAAATGTCCAAAAACGGTTCAAAATATACATTTAAAGGTGTAAATAATTTCTTCCATGCTTTGAAAAAACTGAATTGCAGTTTTTCTAAGTTATTGCTAAATTACCTCTCTCTGATTGACAATCACAATCCAGCAATCTGAAGACAGGTCACCTTCAAATGTATGTATTTTTGCATTTGTTTCTATAGTTTTCGTCAATAACGCTGCATTGTATAACTGCAAATTTATGAAAGAATTAATGTCCATTCTGCTAATACAGATATTGGTCAATATTTTAATCAGAATTTGCATACACAGGCTGATCTCGGGAGTCGACTTTCCAGAATTGCAATAATTTGGTCCAGATCTTCTGCATTAATTAGAACGAACGGTTCAGAATTACACACTTTGGGATTCATGTTTAATGTTGTTGCAGACAAGTTAAACGAAAATAGTTTTTTTTTCAAGTTTTGTAATCTAGAGATCACAAGCATACACAGAGTGACAAATGTCGCTTACGGCTAGTTGTCAACGACTGAACTTGACATTCATATTCTGGATTGTTTTATAATACGGTGATGATACGTTCTTTGAATGAATTTTCTGCACAAAAAGGTCAAGATTAGATTGACGGGTTAGTTGAGGATTATCTCAATTAACTCTTGGGTGTAAAGCTAGTAGTGTTAGGTGCATCGTCAAAACATCTTGTGTGACAAGTTGACAAGGTGCTGGAAAATTTTCATTCAGCTCTTGCACTGTCTTAATTCGTGACCTCTTGAGCATGAGTGACCACGTGAATTTCGCATTTAATCGCACGAATTGAGAACTTTCTGGAAATTAAGTGCATCATTTGAATTAAATGACGCCTTGAAAGTAGTAACGCTTGGCTAGTCAGTAGAATGGAATTCTCCTTGCTTGCAAATGCCTTGTGTAAATATTTTGTGGTGTTCGCTTTACCAATTTTACAAGTCTTCTAAAATAAATTCAACAATTGTAATACGAATCATAATTTTTCCTCCAGTAATTCTAGATGCAAAAAAAAACAAATGCTGGGATTACATAAAACAAGAATTCAAGCCAATAACGAAAAAGTTTTACTATAGACGCATTTTTTTGGGGACTAGAACATTGACTCTTTGTTTTTTTTTACATTACATGTCCTAAGAACTAACATAAAATAGTAAAATTGATTCGTCCGCACAGGTCACACGTTCTGTCAATATTAGCACGTAATAGTAATACTTGTACAAGTTCAAATAACACTTAGGAAATCAAATCACAAATATTTTGGGCTACACAATTGTAATTAAGTAGGTATTTTGTGTCCATTAATATAATTTAAAACATAGCATTTACGCTGCTACTACCTCAACTCATACACTTACAATATACTTATTTCAACTACGAAAGTTTCCAGAGCCGAAGCCGCCAGCCAACCAATTTAACCACTAAGCATTGACCAATAAAATCCCATAAATACTGCAATTTCAGTTTGAAGTATTTCAATTTTTGCGTAAAAAGGACTCCAACATTAAACTTCTAATTCATCAACTTTTTGTTAGTTGAAAAAATTCAAAGTTTTCTAACTTCGAAAATTCGAATTAGTTGCCAGTTTAATTGTTAATAAGTCTAAATTTTGGAGGCTATCCATTCCCACACATTTTCTATTGGCACGCTTTAATAATGCTAGTCGAAAAGATCACAATATAGAGCAAGTTATGAAAAAAATATCCCCCGATCTATGCCTTGGAAGACTTCTTTTTGAATCCATGAATCAAATGCTTGAGCAGATTGAAAACATATCTACAAGAGTATGCAAGCTATTCAAAATTGTAGACATTTCAGAACTTATTGCTCTTGCTGTCTTGCTAAAAAAGAACATACAAAAACGTTCGACACCGAGAATCTCGGAACAATTCAGTTCAATTCAATCAAATAATTTCAATACAATTTTCCCCAAGTTTGGTACAGTATTAATGAAGGGTAGAAATATAAATACAAAACGCGTGCAATCAATTCTTAAGCACAAAATGGATTGAGTCAGTCAATTTTGATGAGCAAGTCGAACAATGTTAATCACGCGATTCATTTTACGTAATATGACACCCACAGCGTTACTAGTTAACTAAAGGGAAGTTTGCAAAATCTTGTCCTACTTGACACATGCAAGTGTCAAATGCCAGCCAATGTCGCTTAACTCTTCCACTCCAAGCATATGAATTCTAATTCGTCAGCGTAATTTAGCTGGTAAAAAAATTAACTACCGCTCCTACATAAACGGCATAAAATACACAATTCGGCAGGTACAAAATTGTAGTACTAATTGTAAGGACTCATTAGCAATTATCGATTACGCAAATCAGATATTCTGATTCGAAATTATAAAAAAATATTAATTAAATTATTCTTGCACACAAACACATACAAATAATTCTGACCTACAAAGAACACAGTTCCTTTTCAATAACTCTGCACAATAAAGTATTACAGCAGAGAATGCGTTTGTCTAGCGCGTACAATACATATAATAAAATTCTAATCTATAGTGACCCCTACAATATGCATGAATATATTCTATGCCAATATTATGGCGTAATTTCAGACTCATAATCCAAAAATGGCCTGCCACACGATCATCAGACAAAATAATTCGTTGGACGAAAATCTTACTATTTGCAAACGGTTTCGTGACCTCACAGCATAGCCAAGCAAGCTTTTAATTTTATTTATAACCTCAGCTAGAGATGAGGCAGCAGCAGGTCTCATTTCTAACTATTGAAATGCCAGCCAGCCTAAATTGGCAAATTGATTAAATATCACTGTTCTGAGGAATTTTTTATAATTGAAAACGCATCCGCCAATTTCCGCAAGTTTCAAATTCGAATGAGCAATAATTGATTGTCTTACAATCAGATCTCCTCTTCATTTCAAAAAATACTGACTTAAATATTAACACAAACTTCATCTAATCATCGTGAGCAGTTTTTTTTTATAAATTCTTATAAGTAAACGATTAGTAATTTGTGTGCTACGAGAGCACGACGAATCATCATCTAACCGCTTGGTCACTTGTGACTGTACTGGTACTCGTGGCTGGAATAAATCCAAGATATCTAAGAACTCGATTTGCTCTCTCGATGAGTTCATCTTTATATTTCCAAATCGTTGTGTCTTGGACAGAATTTTGACGATACTCCTTGTCACAATTCTTGAGGGCTCGGACACAATCAGCCCTGTAGTGTTGGAGTTGAGCAAATTCTGTGCTGACTGGAAAAGATGTGCAAGATCCATTTAAACAAGCCAATGGGAAATGATTGTGTAGAGTGATGACTCTTTCAGGATTGTGGAAACATTTGACGTATTGCCCAGGCTTCGTGTAGTTTCTGGCTCGATAAACGTGCTGAAAATTTTGAAAATAAAAATTAGAATCTGAAACTCAATTAAATTTAAGTACTTCTACATTAGTTTCGACCGCTACCACTAAAAATTGCTGGAATATTAAGCAACTACGATGGATTTAAGTCGAAATAATCTGTGCAATTTAAAACTATTGCGTATATTTTCAAAATTATCTTTTAATTAAGAGCTTTTGCCGAGCCTATATTGTAAGTGCAAAACAAATGCAAAATTTGAACCAAATTAAGGTCAGTGTACGTATGCAGAGGAACAATGCAAACATCGCTCAATTTACGCGTCTTGATCTTATTGTAAAAAGTCCCTTTTGTTAAAACAGAAGCACACGACCACACGAGACACGAGACACGATTGTCTGCTCGATATCGTCAAATCTCAAAGTGCACAAAGTGTGCTGCTGCTAGGTCTAATCTCAAATTTAGGAGAGAAAATCTTTGTAATGATCAAGATTAAGCTATGCACGCTCTGCAACCAAATCTTGTCAATCGCTTTCACTGTCGTCTCACTAATCGATTTCCTTCCAAATTCAGTTCATCTTACAATTCAAATGGCAAAAGAGGGTAATTAAAATGTGCTTGAAATGGAATTATGTTCCCTCACTTTAAAACAAAACGAAAATCAGAGCCAGAGCTACGGGTCCGATGCATTATTAGGTCGTTTTCGAGCCTTATCGAGAGCAAACGAAAACCAACAATCTTATTGCTCACGATTTGCTTAGAGCTACTGATTGTTATAAACTTTCAATTAGTGAGTGTTTGAAAGCATTAGTCGGCTGGTGCTTCATTTCGTTTTAGCTTGATATTTTTTAGCTTCTCGGTGACCAAAAAACGGAACCATTGTTGAATTCAACTGCAAGTTTTGCTGGCGGTGTGACCGTAAACTGAATATCTCAATGGAATACTGGGCTACGACGTCGATGTGAAGAGGAGAAAGTAATTTATGATGAAACTATCAAATTATAAAGCCCACAGTGCGACATATGCACGCATGCTTTAGATTTTAGTATGTTAATGTTCAAAATGTAAACAAAGAATTTGAATATGCATCAACTGCACTTCTTCATGTGCATAAAGAATTGTCAAATTGAGGTTAGCCGATAAGTAGGGGGTCCATTTTAGTTTGTATAAAATGAAATATGGCACGCTTGTGCACTAGAGCAGAGCTAACCCGACCAGATTTTATGTTCATACATGTGAATCCATTGTTATTTTCCATTCTAGGGTGCACTATGTATGCACTTGCTCTAATACATTTTAACAATTAATTATCAGCTCACAAAGATTTGCCCGACAAAAGGATTGCAAATTTCAGAGACAGCGGTGGCACAGTGGCTTGGCTGCCAGCCTCACTTCTTTGAGCTTTGCGAAACGCCATGGACCATACATACATATAGCATTTAATAAATGATAATAGAATTGAAAATAAATTGGAATAGATACCTGAAGCATGTGCAAGTACTTTGGGATTTTGGTCCACCAATGATGACCGTGCATCATGTCATCAAGAAAATAAATATTTCGAAAATTGTAAGAGGCTCTAGAATCATTCTTTGTTTGTCGAGCCTTCTGATCCACGTCTATCATCAATTGCTTCCAAGTCATGGACTTCATGGGCATTATAACCTGGCAAATAAAAATAGTCAATTATTACAATTAATTGGCAAGAAATGTGACTATGTGCAGTTCAAGCTGTGCTGGCTGAGCAATTAGTGTCCGACATAATTTAATGATATAACAATATTTCCTATTCCGCAAGATCTTTTTCTTGACCAAGGACGAGTTCAGTTCACTTCAAGGAATCCGCGACAAGTATTGTTTAGCTTGGGTCGTCAACAATATTAAAATTATTGCATTCTCGATTCTGGCCCAAGAACTTGATCAAATAGTAATGCGTAGATAAGTTTGAATTAACATTCTAAGCATATGCACACAACGATACTCAATAAAAACACATATTTATTTAGCATTTGCAAATTTTTATTTGCAATGGGGAATCGTCTGGTGCCTAGTTCGGTCGGTGCGGTGACGCGGTGTAGTGTAGTCTAAGGCCTTGGCTAAATCCACTTACCTCGTCAATGTCAAGAAGTGCTATGTACTCGTACTGATACAGGTTTCGGTAGAGACAATCATTGTAAGGAATTACTTCATTCTGCCTCTTGTGGTTTACCTGAAAAATACAAAACCATAAAACCACTCAAAATCATGTTTAGGTTGAATCAGACACGGTCATTTACAAAAATAACTAGACAAATCTTCTCACGATTCTACATTTGATTCTCACTCTCAAGTACAAATCCCCAGGGCCCCAAACAAATTCGTGTGTGGCTCAAGCGCAATCCATTAATTAAGTTTTTTTTCTCAAGTGTTTAATAAGGCCCTGCCCTGCTTGCTTTTCAAACTAATATTTAAAAATTGTTCCTGCATTTTTAAAACTACACATCAGCATTTTTTAGCAGCTTAGGAAATTCAAACCCATAATACAAAACTAATAATACTGAACTTATACTTGGCTGTTTTTTTTTGCAAAGATCGTAAAAATCTCAGCAAGTCATCTTTTTAGGTGACACAATTTGATTTGCGATTACATAAATGATGCGGTTAATTTTGGAATACAATGCAATGCAGTGCATCTTCGTTTGCCTAATTTTGTCACACTTGAATTCCTCTAGCCCAGAAAATTTCCGTAACAACCTCGTTCTCGATTTCCTTGTGAGTGTTATGAGTGTCGACTGTCGACGCTGACTGAGTGACAACGACAAGGGGTATTATGCCAACTTTATATTTGCAAATAATGAAAAGGACAAATTGCCAGCACACATTACACAATAAATAGTAAATAAACATCACACGAGCACTTTCTCCTCAACCCTTTGATTGCGATCGCATAATTGACCGCTGGACCACAATTTTTTAAGATGGTATTTTGTGGTGTGGTGTAATAGTAGTAAATGGGAAAAAATGATGGTTTTCCATTGCATAACCAACTGAACATTTCGATGAGCTACAATTGAATTTTTGTTCCCTATTTGATTTACCATGTCCAAAAGTGTTAGACGTGTAGTGTAATCTTCCATACAAATCTTGACTAACTCAATTTTTTTCAAGTGCACGTGCAGTGTTTTTGTTTACAATGCATTTATTTGTTGCATAATTATTTATTGGGAAGGCAGACCTTCCTATCCTACCCTATCACTAGTTTATTGAATTGCGTCGTGATTCTAATTGAAGAAAAAAGTGCAGTGCAGTGCATGTATATAATCATGTCTATTTTCCGCACGCGAGCATGGCATTTTTAGGCAGGCTGCTGCTGCAAGTCTGCCTGTGTCCGCGAATCTTAATTTGTTTTATTCTGCAAATACCCCCTCCTATTGTTTAGTTGAGTTTCACTTGGCTCATTCAATTGAATTCCATTTGCACATAAATTTACGTATTTTAGCAAAAATAATTTTGTTGAAAGTAAGTACCTTTTTGCCCAAATATATATGGCGAATTCGTGGGTCGTTTGGCTGACCTCCTGGCAGAGTCAATGGAGTCACGTCGATTTGACCAGTTTTTTGATAATATCTCAACACCTAGGATTAGATTAAATTTTAATCACGTCATGAATCATGAATCCTTTGCAGTTGCTTAAGTACGTACATGTGTGATAGTTTTTATGGATTTTGGTTGAGGAGCATATAAGGAAACGTCAATCAATGAGAATATATATGGAAAGAAATCATAAATACTTACTTTGGTGATATTCGGATGAACTGCGAGCTCATAAAAGAAGAT
>JAQGCM010002001.1:0-12656 GCA_034699705.1 Hymenaphorura dentifera
ATTCACTACACATAGTTTCAACCCAACAAATATCATATGTAGCTTTAGGTTACAACTAAAATGATGCTTGGCGGTAACGAACACAATGTTTTCGTGTTTGGTTTTTTTCAAGTCAAGTTTTTCGAATGATGAATAAATGTTTTTTTTTCGGTTATTTATTTTAGTGGGCAATCCGATTTATTTCTTGAGGGCAATGTGATTTAACGTAGTGGGCAAAGTTATTTGTTTATGCGGGCACAGAAAAAAAGTTGCGGGCGAATGTGATGAGTTGGCAACTTTTATTAATTTAGGTGGCAAAAGAGTCAATTAAGCGGGCTGAATAATATTGTCCCTTTCAAAAGGTTGTCTTGTCTAGTCTACCCGGTTTACCAGGCATGGGATCTTAGGAGCTTGACGTGTAGTTGAAGGCTATGATCGAATAAATTGCATCAAGTTGGAAACTAGCTTGACGCTTTGTAGACGTTTATTTAGTTTGCGAAACTTTATTAAAAAAACAAATGCTTGGTTAGTCTATCCTATCCAACCTGTGGGGAGCACCGAATTGATCGCTTGCCAAAAATGTGTGTTTTTATTGTTTCAAGTTAAAATCCTTACATTCATCAACCAATTTCAATTTAATAATTTCAAATCGTTGGCTAGATTCATCCTCACATAAATAGGAGACTCTAGATGTACAATTTAACATGTCGATTGTACGCATAAACCTGCAATAAAACGCCTAGCCAAGCATAGTCAAGCTGCTAATTTGTCTGACTGATTTGCAAGACTTGACGTGAATCATATTGAGGAAACTGCGATGCTCCAAACAGCAAGCTCTTCAAGGCCTGATTTCACTTTGCAGCTACGTCGTGTCTTTGTCGTCAAAATTTTGATTGATTGCTTTGCTGAGAGCACACTGACCTTGACAGTAGTGCGGTCATACACTGGATTCAAAAGAGCAGAGGGGTCAACCTGCAAAGAATTCGAACCGATAGACTTTAACGACACTTGGGTAAATTTTTATTTCCATTTTCTTGTGTTTCTCTGCTGGTAAGGATTTTAACCGATCAGCTGTTCTTGGTAGTTTCTGACGGAAGGAGGGATTGGTCTCCACTTTCCTCTGGGTGCAAAACTGCCGATAGCAAACGGTGCGAGTTCTCCAACACCTCAAACCCCGGAAACCCCGGAGGACGATGATTCACACGATTTCAAAGATGGGAACTGTTGGACGGCTTTCACCAAAGTGTTTCTCTACACATTCGCCTTTGAGACGGTCGCGAAATTTGATCGGATCAACCTAGGGAAGATTACGATCAGGACGGAAGGGACTACTGCGGCCGACGTTTTTAAATGTAAAGTTTTAATTATTCAAAAATCGGTTCAGGGCTAGGACTTCATGCCGACCAACTTTTGGTATTTTAGTTTCCGGTGATTTTACAATGGTGCTGACGGACAACCAAACTTTTGCCCTGTTTTACGTTTGCCTTGGGTCGAGGGAGTATTGGACGATCATGGTTCCGCCTAGAGTCAACGTCATAGACAATGAGACCAGAGAGAAGGTGTTGACTTTCGTGGACGAGAAGCTGAAGATGAGTCGGAGAGAGGAGGACTTGACGAAGGAGGATGACGAGGTTCGGTTCATTGGAACGATGATAGCTGAGTGCAAGGACGGAGGGGCACTGGGCAGTGTGCCGGGGGCGGGAACTTGGACTGGTGGCGCAGGTGGCGCTCCAGACCTTGGTGGTGGAACTTCTTCCAAGAAAGAAAAGAGCGTATTTGACCAGATCCTGGAGCTTTTGAAATTACCAAATGTACCTGCTGTGCCCGATGTAACCTCTTTGGGATGAATATTATTGTTCGAATTCAAGGGACTTTTCGGCCAAGAACTAGAACAGCACAATTATCAGTTAGAAATTACGGTTCTTCAAAATTTTGACTGCTTGAGAAAAGTTTTGCAAAGTGAAAAGATCATTACTGCAAAATCTTGAAATTAGCAATAAAAATAAAATTTTAGAATTTTGTGAAAAATGTCAAAAGCAACTTTTGTGACTTTTTTATTACCACAGAAATATTTTGACTAACTGCTAACTTGATTATTCATAAATATTCAAGCATTTACTTACAAAGTCTAAGCAAAACCTTTTGCTCGACACTCTAATCATACTACCCATTGCAGTGTCGAATAAAATCATTTTTGACTCGTTTTTGGTGGAAAGTACAAATTCCTGCATAATTGCAATGCAAAGTTCTGCAAGCAAAACTCATTAGTGTTTTGCAAATGTAACATTTTAGCAACTTTAGCAACGTAGAATTCACTGTTCTCAGTTCGATCATCACTCACATCTACAGAAAATTGTTACTCTGCTGCCGCTGCTGGCAGCTGCAATGACGTTTTTTGTTCGTACTGCACTGCAAGCAATAGGCGAACCTTTTTTTGTAAAAGTTTTGCACACGATGCACAACCAACCTACTCTGCGTTTTTGCAACCTTGACTTTGACTTCGTCCACTCGACTCGCACTCCTAAACTTCACTCAGCTCGACTTCGCAAACAAACGAAATCAATCCATGCAAAATCCGATTTCCTGAAAACGTCGAGCAAATGTTTTTAGCAAATGCAAATGACAAAGTGCAAATAAAGTTGCACCGACTCATGAAGATAGTCTATAATGTTGAGATAAACCCCGCTGAATTTTTGCCACGGGTCTCAGTTCATCAAATTCTTCGGTTTGTGTCTGACGTGTTTTTCACAAGCAATTTAGTGCCAAAATGTTTCTACTTTTGCTCTGCTACATTTTGATCACAATTTTAGTTCTCATGGTCATCAGTTTGGTTTTGTACGCAAGGTGGAATTATGGGACGCTGGAAGCGACTGGAACTCCAATTGTAAACCGGCATTTCTTACTCGGAAGTACCTCAAAGGTCAACTCGGAAGTGGCTTTGGAGGAGGACCTAGCAAGGTTCAAAAAATTTGGCCCAGTTTTTGGCGTGAGTCAAAAACACGCAAAAATTAATTGGATTAAGAAATTGACTGGATTAAGAGATTAATCTGGGGAAAATTGAAGGTGTACGAGGGCAGAGTGCCACAAATCCATATTTGCGATGCGGAGCTCATCAAAGCAATCTTCGTGAAAGATTTTAACAGTTTTAACATTCGGCGACCTGCAAATGCTGACGCGACAAGTCCAGCCCTTAATGAAATCCCGGATTTTATACAAGGTCAGCAGCAAATAACAACGAAAATGCCAAAAGTTTAATTTTCAATTGCTGCAATTTGTGTGACTGTTGTCTAATTTGAATTATGTATTTCGCAGATGTGCAAAAATGGAAGCTTATTCGCCAACTTACCTCCCCGTTCTTCACTGGTTCAAGAATCAAAGCGTTGAGTTCATCGCTGGAGCAGAGTTTGAAGAACTACTGCGAGGACTTGAGACAAAAAATTGATGCAGATCCGGAAGGCAAAATCGCAAATTTTGACTTTAAAAAGTAAGGAAAGATGAGATGAGATAAAAATTTTAAAAAAATTGAGACGGTTTGTCAAAATTTGACTTATTGAATGCCACTTGTTTAGAGAAATGTTGAATTTGGTAACTGAGATGATCATTCGGAGCATGTTTGGAGTCAAAATGAGTCAAGATGATTCTCAAGTGGACAAAAATTTTGTCAAACTTATCAAGGGCGCGGCTGGAATTTATGAAGATTTCTCGGACGCAGGTGCCGGCGACGACTCAGCGGCTTGGGAAGGTAGCACTGGGGGGTACTTGGAGTCTTTTCAAATCTTCCAATCCCTTACACGTAAGCCTAAATATAGCCAATGAATGGCCCTTAAAATGTCGCTAAAGTTAACTGTGAAATTTTACAGTGTCATTTCCGATCCTAAACAAATTCGTAACCAATTTTGCGAGTGATGCTGACAAACTTTTGGAGGCCTTGAAGGAACTTTTGAAGGCACACGCAAGCGCAAGAGAGACCGATTCGCATGCGCAAGATTCTTCATACTTGGACTTTTTATTAAATTGGATGGAGCAATTAGAGTCAAATCCAGAGTTCAAATCAACTAAAATCACCGAAAAAACTTTGCTTTGCCAGCCGACCGTGATTTTCTTTGCGGCCGGAGATCAAATGGGCTCTGCGCTTACTTATTTGATCCACGAAGCGTGCAAAAACCCAACAATCGAGAGTAAAATCTACGAGGAATTGGATGACTTTCTGGAGAAAAACGGCGGGAGAATTGGAGTTGAAAATAATCGCAAATTGCCTTATTTGGCGGCGTGTGTGGCCGAGTCTTTGAGACTTTATCCGAATGTGACGAGGCTGGAAAGAGTTTGCACGAAGGATTGGCAAAATGATGGCAAAGCTGAGGGTCCATGGGCGGGGCTAAGGATTAAAAAAGGCACCGTCGTCACGGTCCCGATTTGGGCAGCCAACCGAAACCCGCAGTATTTTGAAGACCCAGAAGAATTTAATCCGGAGAGGTTTTTGGCCGAAAATAAGGACAAGTTGAATCCTTACGCCTTCACGACTTATGGGCACGGGCCAAGGAATTGTTTTGGCCAAAGATTCGCCAACGAAGTCATGCTCCTCATGGCCGCTCATTTCTACAAGGAGTTTGAATTCAAAAGTGAGGGCGAGAAGGATGGGTTTAATTATGCTCCGGGTAGTTTGTTCATGGCTACGCTTGCGCAACCGATTTGTTTTGAAGTGAGGAAGAGGAGGGGCAAATAATTGAGTGGCTTCAGTTGAACCATGTAGTTGCAGGTGCAGTGCAGCATTGTTGAAATTAATTGTTGCTGAGTTGTTGATTGTTATCAAATAAATGTTAAAATTCAGCCGCGTTTTTTTCTGGTTGTCTAAATTCACAAGTCTCGACTCGACGCGTTGTTCACAACAAAAACTACACGAATCGGAGTGCTGCGTCGTTGTTATTTTGTGGTTCCTGCAATTTCACGTTCTTTTTATTGAACACACCGGTGCAGATGATGCAATGCAAAAAAAATGCACAACAACTTCAGTGCAGTGGTTTTGCAACCTTGATAAGATTAGATTTGCTTTATTGAACTGTCATGCCGATTTCACATAATAAAACGTGTTCTTCAAGCCACGGGGACAGACTAAACTAAGACATCAATTATACTCACAAAAGTCTAAAACATCAAAGTCATAAATTGAACTAAAATCAGAAACAACTAATGTATATATTACATAAGGTTATAAAACACAATAACACAGTAAAATCAATAAATCATGTTACTGTGTTATTGTGTTTTCTAACCTTATGTAATATATTAATTAGTTGTTTTTAACTTGGCTTTGGCCTTGGCTTTGACTCGGTCTCGGCAAATAAACCGGTCCATATCCATACAAAATTCCATTGCGAAAGTCAAGTAAACATGATTTTGCAATTACAAATCTTAAGAGCTTGCTTTTTTCAGTTTCAAAACATTTCAAGGAAATCTTTTAGCTTCACTCCAAGTTAGCTCAAAGTTTGTATTTTTCCTATAAGATTGCCCCATATCTAAGCTACTAGTTCCGGTTCCGGTCTGTCTTTCCGACCGGAACTGAACTGTTGTAAGGAACTATAAAACTATTAAATGAAAGCTAATTGTTCAGTAATCTGAAACTTTGAAGTTTGATTGAACTAACCAATCCCATACAATTTGTACAAAGTGCAATGTGTGCAAAGGCAATGGATTAGGTCACGAAGTCATACGCGAAGTTTGCACGTCTGGGCTTGGATATCTGAGATGTAGTTTAACCTTCACATTTCCCAAGACATTGTTACAAAAGTACTTTTCAATTTTCACAAATGAGTTGGTTAGCGAGCACGGTGGAATAGGGAAATCCTTTGCAAGTCTCAAACCGGATGTATCTTGCGTTACTCTTGGGAAAACTACACACGGCTAGGCATGGTCGTGCGAATCAACGCCGCCGATGACGCCGTATCATGTGCTAACAAGGAAACCTCATCCTATGTAATTCGCTGCCGAGCAGTCTTAACTTTTTCCATGTAGTACCTTGAAAATACCCATTCCTTGATCTTGAAAACTCAAAACTTACCTGTTGAATTCATAACTAGTAGGTCCCCCGAATTTCTTATTGCTGGACCTACTGAATTTCACGGTCAAGTTTTGAGGATTTTTACATTACATTAAAAAAATTATACCTTGCCGTGAGGTTCCCTTGTATGTAAATGTATGTACACCGGTAAATAGTCGCTTCAATTTTTTTCATTTCTTCGCTTCATTCAATCTAAATGTGGGATTTCCTTAGTTTAATTTCCCAGTTGCGTTTAAGTTGCTGGAGCACTTTGTACTTATTACTCAATCACTCATTATACGAGCATGTGAGACCTGAATCAATTTGTGGCACCTACCTGCCTACCTACGTCTTACTCAACATTATGGATATTCTTTAATAAGTCTGTCGATCACGGAAGACCCAGCTCAACAATGTAGGAATCCAATTTTCGCACAGCCTGGCCTCAGTCTCTTCCTTGCCTTTGCAGGAGAGTGATCAAAATCACGAATCCTCAGCTTTAACCCTTAATTGTTGCTTATTCCTGGCTGAGTCTGACATTTCCTCTGAAATTTTTGCAAGAATGGTGCCTTGGAAATCAAAGACACCAACTCCAGCAGACCTTAACGCCAATGATGTTCCGTCTCTGGACACCTCCAGAGATGTCTTAGCTGGAAATGGCGAAGTTCCAGTTCGTCAAGTAAAAGAAGTTTTGTACGAAAATGAATACTACGACGTGAGTGAATGGATCAAAAGACATCCTGGCGGTAGGGTTATAGAATTTTATGTGCAAAGTGGAGAAGATGCGACGATTGCGATCAATCAATTTCATCAGCGCTCGTCGAAGAAGGTCATGTCCATCATGGGAATGCTTCGCAAACGCCCGGCAACCAAAAGTAAGGAATTTGGCAAGAATTTAGAAATCGAATTTGATTCACTTTAGAATTTTCATTAGTCAAAATTTGAATTTGTCCGAATTTTTATTATCCAACCCTCCTGTAGAAATTTCGGATTAATTTGGCATTGTTGAGAAGTGGTTAACTAAATTTTGAATTTTTTTTTGTAACTAGTTGAAATGGGATCAATTTCTCCAGCCCACAAATCCTTGAATGAAGACTTTATGAAATTAACGAAAGAACTGATCGATGAGGGTTTATTCACCCCCTCCATGCCAAACGTTATCGGAAGATTGGTAGAATTGGGCACATATTTTGCAATTGGAATGTATTTGACACCTTCTGCGAATATTTATCTTCGGATTTTGGGAATTTTGTCCTTGACGATGATGAAAGGACGCGTTGGATGGTTGCAACACGAAGGTGGTCATCATTCGCTCACAGGAAATTCAAATTTCGACCGGTTTCTTCAGTCCTCTACTTTTGGTAAGAAATTTCGCCGAAATATTTGATGAAAACATGTTTCGAGGATTTTCGCACTTCCCACAGGGGTTGATTTTTCAAAGTTTCAAATGTTTAAAAATTCCTAGGCTTGGGCTACGGACTTTCGGGTACCTGGTGGAGAAGTCAACACAATCGTCATCACGCAATGCCGCAGCGTATTCAGCGCGACGTTGACCTTGAGACCCTTCCATTCCTCGCTTTCAACAAGGCCGTCGTGCGGAAGCCAGAACACGGAAAATCCATGTTTATTCGCTACCAGGCCTTCCTCTTCCTCACGATCGACACCATGTTGATTTCCGTTCTTTGGAAATATTACCTTCATCCACGCTATGCTATCAAGAAGCGGGCCTACATGGACCTCACGTTCATGGCCCTTCATCTGGGCATCGTGTACCACGTGGGCCTCGTCTCCTACGTCATCATCATGTGGCTGGCCGCCGTCTACTTCCTTGGAAACTTTTCGCTTTCACACACCCATCTGCCGGTGACGAACGAACCTCTGCATTGGGTCCAGTATGGCCTTCTCCACACAACCAACATCAGCCCTTCTTTTCTCTGTGATTGGTGGATGGGCTATTTGAACTACCAAATCGAACATCATCTTTTTCCCACAATGCCCCAATTTCGTCTTTCCAAAATCTCACCCAAAGTTCAAGCTTTGGCGATCAGCCATGGGATCCCTTACCGGTGCATTCCTTACATGAAAGCTGTGGCGAAAAGTCTTACTAATTTGCATCAAGTGTCCAAGGAATTCAACCACTAAAAGTGCGCTAAAATCGATTAGTCGAAGAGGCCGTGAAGTTAATTTATAGTTGATCTGCTAATTTCCTGGTAAGAAAATAGTAAGTATGTCAGTATGTGAGAAAAATTGCTAAGGTCGTACCCAAGGTATACAAGAGCTTTGGAAGTAAACGCGAAACTTTACACGATTTCAGCACAAATAACAATAAAAAACCTAAACTTTGGAACGCGAAAAAGGTTGCGTGAATTGTTTTAAATGGTTTGGAAATCTCCAGTTCTGTGGTGAGATTTTTTTTGTTAGCCACAATTTACAACAATTGCAAACTTGCAAATTCTCGGGCCAATTGTTAATGATGGAAACAATTTTCTTAAGAGTTTAGTCAAGCCCTTCGTGTGTTCGTGATCCTTGAATTTGATTACGTTGGAAAAACCCGTGTATTTGTGTTTGCATAATGTTTCAAATTTAATTGTGGTTTATAATTATGAGAATTGTAATATTGATTCGCCAGAACTCAGATTTCGCGAGTTTCGTGACGATTCGTGATAATCGTGCTGGTTTAATCGCCACAAAATCTATTTTCTGTGCGAATTTGTGCAATATGATAGTAATCCGTTTTCGCAATCACCAAGGGCAAAAATATAATCTTTCGGAGTTTGACGCAACACAGGATACTCAAACCGATCAAATTGATAGGCTTACGAGGTAGCTTTCGAGTAGTATTTTGCAAGCAAAATACAAAACGACTAAAAAATAAATTAGCCGACGAACAACAAATTGATTTGAATAATTTGTTTCACATAACTTTCCAACTTTCTGTGAATTTATTTCCATCCTGTGTATGAATAAATATTGCGAAAACATTTGCAATGCACAAAGTTCAATAACACTGTGTGAGTGAACACTGCGAAAATAAGAAAACAATAAAACATTGTCAATCCTTTGAATCCGTAAGACTACGCCTGAGCCGTGGGATCGCATATTAGTAATACATAACAATCCATTTTTATGGCTACGTTTTGTCACGTGAAATCAGCAGCCAATTTGCCATTTTTTCTCGAGTTCGCAAAAGTTAAAAATTCGCAGCAGGTCAGTCTAGTCATAAAATGACTGTAACTGTATGCTTACTAAAATTCGCTCGACTTTCGCCGCATCCTCCTGCCCTTCCTTACTTTTTTTCTCAGGATAGGCCGGCTATTTTTAAGTCTTCATTTTCTATCCTAGGCAAGTGCATAACTGTGCAATTATTCCCACAATAAAATCAAAATGTTTCGCACAATTTGCACCACCGACCACTCACAGCGAGCATGCAAACTTCTTTCGTCTAAGAAAAATAATCAGAATCGGAAAAAGCAATGCAATAGACCACCTCCGTCATCAGTTTGAATTTTTTTGTAAACTAAGCACTACTGCTCTAATCTCCATTGACCTTGCAAAAAAAATTGCGAGATTACGAGAGTGACAAATTATGCATGAAACGATCACTTCAGTGCTAAATTCTTTGGAAATTCCTAACCAGTTTCACGGCCAAGGTCGCTGCAAAAGCATTGAGAAATTTTAAATTGCAAATTTTTGCCTAAGTATTCAATGATGATATTGCTTTGTGTACATTGGATCATAAGTTTAGTCAGCAAGACTATGCCGTTTTCGCGGTACCGATTGCATTTTAGCTAGTCGGTCGGGTCGGGGCAGTGACTTTTCTCCTGCCGAAATTTAATTATAAAATTGCAAAACTTGGAAGAAAGGAAACAATTACACGTAGCTCATTAAGTAAATTAGCTACTAAAAACAAGCTTTCTGCAATGTTTGCTGATTTTAATCGAAGGTGTGAGAAGTGAAGGGAATTTCACAATCAAGCAAATTCTTGCATTCCTAATTGAATCCTAATTGTTGCACCAGTAGTTGCTGGAAAGGAAAATGCAGCACGTGCACTCAATCTAGCCAAGCATGCAGCTCTAATGCTAATTGTTGCACAGCTAGTTGCTGGAATGGAAAATGCAACTCTTGCACCCAAATTGGCCAACCATGCAACTCAAATTCCAATTGTTGCAGCAAGAGTTGCTGGAAAGGAAAATGCAACACATGTACTCAAACTGGGCAATCGTGCAGCACTAATTCTAATTGTTGCACCGGCAGTTGTTGGAAAAGAAAATGCAACGCGTGCACCCAAACTGGCCAATCATGCAGCTGAAATTCTAATTGTTGCACCGGTAGTTGCTGGAACGGAAAATGCAACACTTGTACTCAAACCGGTCAACAATGTAGCCAAGACTCCAATTGTTGCAACAATGGTTTCTGGCACTGACCACTGCAGAAATTGTACTCAAACCGATCGCCAGTGCAATACAGGTTCCAATTGTTGCACCAAAAATTGCTGGCTCAATGAATGTCAAAATTGTCGCCAAGGTGGGTTTAGCTGCCTAGCAAATTCTAATTGTTGTGGAGACAGTAGCATCAACAAATGCGAGTTTGGCAAGTGCGGTGGGTGCAGCGGAGGAGATGTTCATTGCATTGCGAATTCTGATTGTTGCAGTAAAACATGTAACAGTCAGGACGGGAAGAGTAGCGGATGCAGGGTGGACGGAGGAAATTGTGTAAAAGATTCTGATTGTTGCAAGCGAAACAGTAAGGGGAATACTTGTGGAGGGTGCAAGTTGCAAGTTGAGCTCTGATTGTTGCGACAAAAATTGTGTGTGTGAAAAATGTGGAGGATGCAGCGGAAGTGGAGCCAGTTGTAACAGACCAAATGACTGTTGCTCGAGGGATTGCAGGAATTCCATTTGTCGCTAACACGAAACGGAGGCAGTGGTTTACGAGATTCGGAAATATGTAGAGTCGAGTAGAGAGTTGGTCAATTGTTGAGAATTTGAGCCGAGAAATGAAACTTAGACAGCGAGTAGGTCAGTTCGTTAAGTAACGTTACAATTGTTGTCAACGAAAATGTTATGTTCCCATCAAACCAATAAAAGTTTTCCAATCAAATTTTTCCGTAAGATTGTGAAGACTAATAGACTACTTTACGCAATACCTTTGGTAAAATTTGGTCATCATTAAATTGTTGCAGAATAATTTGAAATTGGCAATAATAATTGACTTGACTTCCGGAGTGGAGTAGATTCGTCCTTAGCTCACCTTGACTTTGACTCGTGGAAGAACTGGAGATTTTTTGGCATTTGCTTCATCAATACTTGATCAAATCTTTCACTGCAAAATTCAACAGAGTTAGTTCAATTCACAAGAGAAGATCGTGAGTCGTGACATGCTCAAAATGCTCGTACATGAAATATTTTATTTTCACATTGCATTGTTTGGGACTCCAATGAGAAAATGCGTGCTGCAATCATAATTTCTAAGTCAAAAACATTTTTTAAGTTGTATTTGAAAATTCAACAAGGGATCCTCGTGAAAAGTTAATTTTGGTGGGGTAGATTAGCTGCTAATTTTTAGATTTTTGATTTTAAGCATTTTGTGTGAAAAGTCTGTTCTACTCCTGAGTGTCCTGAGCCCTCAAAAGAAGACTTTTAAAGGGAGTTAATTACGCCGCCACATCTTTTATCTAAGTTTTACCATGTTGTGCACTAAATTTCTTCAAAGTCGATTTTTTTTTTAATTTTTGAAGAGAGACTTTCTCGACAGGCAAATGTTGATGTTTTCTCAAAATCAGGGTCCCAAATAACACAGAAAAAAAGTATGCCAGGTCCGGCGTTTTACGCATGTCACGAGCCTCCCTTGTAAGGATTTTACTGTCGTTTTGTATTGCATTGTTTGAATGCTATGCAATAAAGTAAGTCTTGAATCTGGGTTGGCCCGAATTTCGCATTGTCGAGGTATATTTTTAATTACTCTCATCGTAATTTTTAGTTTGTGTCTTTCGTAGACTACAACGAAAATGAGTCCAGTCCAATGCAGTAGGGAACTATTGTGGCGCCATCTCAACACTCGGAAGACAATAAATGCTTGAGTCCGTTCCATAGTTCCATTGCCCCAATTCTGAACTAGCTAGATCTAAACTTATTTTGAATTTGCGTCTCTCAACAAATTTTGTATTCGAATTCACAGTTTTGAAAGCTCAGGATTTCGGTAGCTCTGCGTGGAAAATGCTCCGTATTTTCCACTTTGCAGTAATGAGTTGGTGATGATACTTTAACAATGATATGAATGAAACCCGCCATCCGAATTTGAAGGAGAAAGCATATACTTAGCCCTAGCCACTGTAATAAACGGACCTTGAACGTTGAACGTCAAGCTTATCTGCCAATTGGTTAAATTTATTAGCCAATAGAATACCGAATATCCCCCTTCAATTATGACACTCATTCACCCGATTTTGGGTGTTACAATGGGTACAGCAAAAAATTCTGATAACTTTTAGAACTGGAACAGATTTCCGAGAAAGCCCTTATCTTTCTTGGACGAAGGGGCTCGACTGCCCGCAGGAGCTGATTCCGGACCACCCGCGGCTGGAACTCTCAATGTGGCCACACCCTCCGACAACCTTTTTGCCAACATATTGCCCGACGCTTCG
>JAQGCM010002002.1:0-12652 GCA_034699705.1 Hymenaphorura dentifera
CGCATATAGGCTTTTTTGCCATAGCTTGGTAAAAAGGGAAGGGTTTTGCGAAGAGTTTGACTTTTTAGGGCATAAGTCCTACTACTACTATTCCAGTCTAAAATGTAGGCTAAAGAGACATAACCTACGACGACGACGACGACTATTATGTGATATGGAGTTCATCTTGATATCTTCGAGCTTGGGGGCAGCTGGATGCTTCGTAGAGAAGTGCTCCAGTACACGGCAAGAGACTCATCCTCAAAAAAAACTTGCTAGACACTTTTCCCCCTATTCCAAACTTCAACTTATTTCTTATTTGCCATTTGGTTTCTTTCTCCACTTTCTCTCAAATTCCTTTAATGTGAGGTCATAGTCGTATTGCAGTCAGGAGAAAGAGCGGCAGAAATGGACCTGATATTAAGTGCTGAAAAACTTGAGAAGGACTTGAAAAAATGAAATCCGCCATTTCTGGGCCTTCTGGCATGACGGTGGGTACTGGGTACTCTACTCAACTTATGTACTCAAAAGTGGGTTAACAGGAGTGAGGAGTAGTAGTCCATAAGTGGCCCACATTCACGTGTAGTCAGTTGGTGTAGTGTAATTCAAGTGACTTGCTTAAAAGACTAATTTCCTTCACGATGACTGGGTGACAAGACAAATTATTTATGAGGATGCGGACTGCGGAGAACACTACTGTGAGCGGTGGTGTCTTGTTTGTGTTTGTCTACTCTAGTCTTCCTCTCCTTGTTTTCTGTTCTTCGTCCTCGTCGTCGGCTTCTACTCATGAATCTCAACACTCATTATTTAGCAATATGAAACTACGAAAGTGGAGAGTAGGCAGAGTGAGTCGAGAAGAAGAGAATGAGATGTGAATTCCGATTCGGAACTTCACACTAATTATTCTGTCCATTCCACGTCCCAAGCCCGTCCCTCCTTCCTTCTCTTCTCCTCTGAATCTAAAGGTTTTGATTTAAACCCTTTCCATGCTCTTATGCACATGCACGGCACACACACGCACACATATTGCTAGTCCTACGTAACTTTAGGCCCACACTCTGGGTCTGGTTAACTGGAACTCCCTATCCAGTCTCAGTCTCTCCAGTCTCACAACTTTACTTTTGGCCAAAATTCCTTAATATAAGCAGACGAGTCATTCGGGCAGAGAGAGAGAGCGAGCGGTTCGGGAAGGATCTAGAGAAGATAAGAAGAGATTTAGTGTGCGGAAGAGTTATTGTTATCAAAGTACGTAAGGGGTAGGTAGGGCAGGGCAAAATTCACAAAGGGCCAACAGCCTTAGATCACTCCACGTGCAAGTGCAAGAAATAGCTGTGATTTCCCGGGCAGAATGTGTGAGACACCCTGCCGAGCAGCACCACACAGCCACAGCTTTCTTTCTGCTACTGGTGCTGCTGCTGCTTTCTTTTTCAAGGCTTGGCTTCCTTTTCCTTTTTTGCAAAATTTCCATTTCTCGTGTGTATGCATGCATACGAGGGAACAAGATTTATTGAAATTTTATCTTGTTTTTAAAAGGAAGAAACGGCCAGAGGAGAGGAGTGCAGTGCAGTAGCAGTGCGTTAGGGAATTTTTTTTGCCTAGGCGCGCGAACTCATCTCTCATATTTTATACAAAGAAAACTATCGCGGAAAAGTGCCCCTTCGCATAATAATTGCATTAGGGCATTTAGTGTCGTCGATTTTTTGGCTCTGCATAATTTTTTGGCAAAGATATGGCTATCATTTATAGCACATGTACAATGTACACACACACAGTCGTCAGTCGCCTATTCCTAACATGCACGCGACCATGTATTTTTAAAGTGGTAGCGAAATGTCGAATGATTTGCGAGATTGAATAGCAAAGTGGAGGGGTTTCCAATCTTTAATTTCTGGGGGAGGGGGGCAACGACTGGCAAAATTGTCACTTTCTCAAGCTTATTTGGTATCGAATTAAAATTGATAAAGATCTTATTATAAAAACCAGGGCTCAAAGTTGTACTTTGAATTATTTTCAACCAGCTCAAGATTTCAAAATTGTCTTTCAGACTCAGACTCAAACCACGAAGAAATTACATTACCCCACGCAGAAATTCTTTAAAGTAAACCACCACGCAGTAGTTTCAACAAAATGTGTGAGGCTAAAAGGCTAATGTGTAATGCTTCTTCGTAATGTTCCAAATGGAACACTCCGCTAGCCTCTTCCAAGTCCAAGCATAAGACAGAAAGTCGTAGTCGTAGTCATAGTCCTTAGTCTTGGTATTATTCGTACGTACGTACGAACGTATCGCCTGAGAAATTTCGGATTTGCTAGCCAACCACTACCACCAACCACTCACACTTGGGCTAAGAGCCAGGAGCAAAAGGATTCTTTGTACGACGGACGGATACTTATGTACTTAGGGCTAGGGAGGCAGGCTATGTATGTAATGTAAGTACTGTAACAAGAGTTTTTCCTCGCCAAAGTATGTCAACTACTACTTCTAAAGACACCCATAAAACTTCAATTTAAGAAACTTTGGCGATTCCTTCTGATTTAACTAGTCATTGAGTGTCTTGCTACTGCTGCTACGGCACAGCTAGAGCTAGAATGGAATAGGGAAACCGAGTAGTAGAATGGACAAAGAGTCATCCTTCAGATCCAGATCCATGATACTCCTAAATATGTATATTTTTGTAATGTAGTATGGGATAATAGCGTTGCGTTGCATTGTCCTGCCTATGCCTTGCCTTAAACGACAGCCAGCCAATGAATCTAATTTTTGAAAATTTCTGTTGTTTTTCAGGTAAGAAAGACTAAATTTCATCTAAATCGATTTGGCGCACAATCTGAAGAATTATTGATGGACGAGTACGGTACGGTACGGCGCGGACTGAGGGTCTGAAGATCCGCTAAATCAGCTGTTTGATGGGTTAATTGAACTGCATATAAACTTGGTTCGGTAACTCAGAGAATTGGTATGAAAATTAAATGCAATATTAATCGGACTTGGCTACAGCGCACACCCAATCACAAACGGGAGCTTTACAGTGGAGCTTTTGTTAGACTTCAAACTGTATCGAGCAAAAACGACAACTGAATGAGATTTTTGCAAAACTCCACACCAATGTTTGGCAACATTAGAACTAAATTCCGTCTTCTTATGCAAAGCACTTCAAAACTAAGAAACTGGGGCAAGTCGCAAACTTTCAACGACGCTTCAAATTTAAAACTTCGTACATACAAAGTCACTCTTTGAGACTCAAATAGCACCAACACTGATCGTAGTCATCGTGAAAAGTTATGGTTTTTTTGGCAAGCAAGAAATACGGTAAAAAATTTGGGAGTGTATTTTCATACATATTAGCACATGCCATTCATAAAATTTGCAAAAAGATATCCGATTTACTGGAGTTTAGGCCTGATGAAATAACAAAGTCAAAATCTAGTCTAGCCGGCGTAAAAGTTGACAGTCTCGTCTCGATAATGGTGTCCTGACGGAGTCCTAAAAAAGTATTCAAAACTTTTGTAATCGAATGATGCAAGTTTTTACTCTGTTCAGTATGAGTTACCTCCATTGCATACTTTCTAAAGAAAAATCTATCACCAGAAAATTTCCAACCTCGACTACCGACTTCGACTTGCAAAAAATATTAAGCTCAAATAAAAATACAAATTACGTCACCAAGAACTTCGTTTGAACTCATGCCTGCCTACCTACTACTAGGCACGTTTTTTTGTAGTCTGCACTTCAGACCTCAACAAAACGACAAAGATTTGAGCTTGGTGGCCCTAGAGCAGACATCAAATTATTAGATTACTTTAACAATGTTGAATGCTGAATGCTCTTCCCTATAAATGCAATTCCACAAACACACACACACACAGCTTGAATTGGTTGTGGAGTCGTCGTTGGAAATTTTACAATTTCTAACTTTTCGGATTGGTAGGAGTTGAGATTGTTTGTGATCTGAGCATATGAAGCAAACAGTTCTGCGGAGGGAGGGAGGACTTGTTTGTGCTGCTCTGTGCTTGTGCTACACTTACAAAAGTGGGCCGTTGAATAATTTGGAAAAATGTCTCGTCTCATTACTGAACCTCTTCTTCTTCTTGGAACTCGTCGTTGCGTTGCTGCCGTTGCATTGCATTGCTTTGGTTCTCTCGAGAAAGAAGCGGCTGCCTCTTTCCAAACTTTTCTCATCTGTATACATGCTTTTATAAGTTATCAGAGAAAGTGAAAACTTTTTAGTCTGGAAGCTCCTGCCACTGCCACCACCACGACGACCAACACCAAAAGCAGAGACGGAGGCAATCCTCCCTGAAATTTCTTCACCCAGACCAAAACCCAGACTCAACTATCCTTCCTTCATTTGTTGCCTTGCCTTGCCTGCCCAGCTTGTTTTTATTGCGTGAGCAGCAGAGAATTGTGATTGCTTATGTACGTTACGTTGCGTTACGTGAATGCAATCAAAGAGAAAGCACTCGTTGTTCCCCAACAACAAAGTAGTAAGGGATGAACAAATTCTTGATTTGTTTTTGTTTCAAAGCAAAACTTAACTTAGTCCAGTTCCAAGTAGTGACTCTAGTGAAATAATTTATTAGAATGGGATCCACCCACGAGGTTTTGCCCTTTACCAGTTGTCCCAGTTTTCTGCAGATTATTCAGTGCAAAAATCTGTACTAGACTACTTTCTCCAATTGACCTGGGAATTAGCGTTTATTTGAACTTTGGACAAAAAAAGTGCAAAATCGCTCGTATTCCTTCCTTTCCCTTCTCATATCATCAAAGCTAAAGCTCTCATATTTCAGTTTAAATGAAATCGTAGAAGTACGTAGAGCTCAATTTCACTTCCATGGACTTTGCCTGCCTGCCTGCTTCCAAAGTTGGTTGAGAGTGAAATGCTTTTGGGAAATTTCGCAATGGCTTGCGCAGCAATGTCATCCCATCACCATCACCATAACCATCAATGCATGCACTTTATCCTCTGCAAAAGTAAAGTGCAAACGGAACGAAAAATTCATTGGAACTTTTTTTTGACTAGGTAAACGTATAGGTATGTAAGTCTGTATGTAAAAGTGGAAGGGTTTGACACCTCATCATTGCATGGATCGCTTCCTCTTCAGCCATTCATTCGGCTCCATTGGCTTGCATTCCACTCAAGTCACTTGAAATTACTTTGAACGAGTGAATGAATGACAGACTGAATGTGCGTACTACTGCGATCTGCTAGGATAGGCCAACCTCGGGCTTCAGCCCGACGCAACAGCCCAAGATATGATTCGAATGATAAATTTGTATATTTTGGCAAGTTGGAGAACCGAAACCAATAAAATCTGCCTGCCTGCCCATGCGTTTTTAGCTTTATCCGAGAAAAAAAAGTCTGTCCTATATAAATGTCAGTAGTGTCGTAAAATAAAGCTGAAGTGATCGCAATCATTTGCAAACAAATATGTGAAAAACATGCACTTTTTGTACTTGTACTTCGTACACTCCACAGTACGGGTCCTGGATAGTATCCAGAAACCAAGCCAGATCGACCAAAGCTGTGGCTGTACATACAATTTCATCAGTTTTGCCAATGTGTTCGAATACAGTCAGAGTAGAGTCAGGTTTACGTTATTTTTGCATGCATTTGTTGAAAGTCTAAACGATTTCAAAGGCAAGGATGGATGGAAACAGCTTTTTCAAGATAAATAGCACTTTTTACATTTGCACTTCAACAAATAGACTCATCATCAACGCACAGCTACAGCAGCAAGGAGGAAAATTCCATTTGGTCTTTGCAATATTTCAGTTATCTGCTGGATGCAGAACGTCAAACTTTTAAAATTTCAAAGGGCAAAGAGCAGAGATCAATCACTAAAAAAATCCTGCAAAATTCGCATCAAATAATTACAAAAATTGCAAAAAAAAATATTGATTTCAAATCACAAGAAAGTAGACGATTTCCAGACAGTCTGACTAAAAAGTTGAGCATTCGTCGCTCAAACTTCACACATACTAACAAAAATCAAGCATGCATGCTTGCTTGCAATTCAAAGTTGGAATCTAAACTCTTTCTTGAGTTTTTCATTCAAGCCCGAAGGTACACATTGTACTCCTGCATTGCATTGCATTGCACGGCAAGCAACGGATCCTTTCCAACTTGGTCGATCTAATCTCCCCATTAAAGACGAATATCAAATGTAGTTAAGGAAATTGTTCCTTCAAGCTTCAGCATCAGCTCAACTCAACTCGACTAGTTCGATTTCGTTCTCGACGAAAGTTGTCTTCGTAAATTGGCATATCATCGATGTTCCCCTGCCTTTAAATGTAAGTGCAAATCTAGAGATCTTTTTCTTCATTCAACCATACCGTTAGCAGCAGCAGCAGAAGTCTGAAAATAAACTACGTCGAGTCCCATCTCTCTAGCACTAGCAGATCGAAAAACACACATAGAATACGTACGCATTTTCGACAAGAAGTTTAGCCTAGCTGTAGACGCCGCCGCCATTGTTGTACGTGAGGCAACGCAAGGATGCGATGCAATCGCAATCTTATCTTACCTTTTTCATTTTCGTCTCCATTTAAAAAAAGCAAGCAGAGTCTGAGTCCATGCAATTTTCGTCTCTTTTCTCTCAGCAATCTCAGCTTCTTTGGGTAAATAGAGCTATTGTTAGCTAGGAAATGAGGAAATTTGCTGCTCCAGCATCGCATCGCATTTTCGCATTGCATCTTCAGCTTCAGTTTCAGATAGGTAGCAGAAGATAAAGTTAGTTTGGAAACAAGTAGAATAAACTATTAAAAGACGCTAGTGCCGTCGTTCTAGGCTAGGCTAGGCAGTCATCGTCGTGAATCAGTTATCTCCTTGCCTTCGCCTTCTCTGCGTATTTCTTTCTTTCTTTCCTTCACTTCTTTCGTGCGTCCTCATCGAAACGAGGCTGGGAAAAAGATTCCATAGTTTTAATGGGAGACTTGGACTTGCCTACGTTTTTCATTTTACTTTTTTAGGCCCAAGCCTACAGATTCATCGGGTATGTTTTGTGTCCCGTGCTACGCACAAAAGTTGGAAGATAAGAGATTGAGAGAAATGATGCTGCTACTGATGCTACTGCTTAGGATGAGAACTCGTCGTTTCTCACGCCAAATGTGAATTCGAAACGAATTCAACAGAGAGTTGAGCTAAGCTGAAGCTGAAGTTGAAGAGTTTTCTAGCAGGAAGTATTCCAATCCGATGTGCCCAGTTCCAGTTGCCAGAGATTCAAATTCTCTGAAAGCTGAGCCGATGCCGATGGGTGGAACTGAGAGCCTAAATCTCATTCAACTCGACTTCTGGATTGAATGGAGAAAGAGGAAAGAAATGGCTCAATTTAATGTACATTGTGTATTTGCATTGTCACCGGATTTTGCAATCTTCCAAGCTGAGCTTGCTACTACTTTGGAATACTTTGGAGTGGGGATTAGTTTAATTAATAATTAAGAGCAAGTAATTACGAAAAATCTCACTCCGAAAGCTTCCGTTTTTATTGAACATTAGCTTTAATTCGAGTCTTTGCCAGGCAGGCACTTGCTGCCAGCCAGCCGAATTGCAAATAATGCAAAGCTCTGACTCTGACTCTGGTAGTCAAATTGAATCACCGAATTCTACGCCGTAACCTTTTGACATACATTCTCCCAAAGCAAAGCAGATGCATATTCTTAAGCAGGCAGGCAACCTGACTCCTGTCCTGAGTCCTGACTTTGATCCCAACAGCGACTTTTGTGTGCCTGATATACATAAGCCTTACTAGGCATGACATAAACGCTAATAACAAGGCAGAATTTTCAAATTTTTCGGAAGATTGGCAAGAATTAGGGCGAAATATCAACGAATTACGAAAGTAGTCAGTCAAACGAAAAATCTATAAACATAATGGGTCCAAAAAAGAAATTCAGCAAAATCGCAAGATTTGAAGATCAAGAATATTATCTTGAGTTTGCGTGCGTAGGCGTCAGGAGTTTACTTCCCAAAGCTCTACTACTAGTTGACTCCAACAAAAAAGTACAACAACAAAACACTTTACAATTCAACTCTTGACAATCCAAATAGACATTCATCTCATTTTAATACATGTTTTGGCATTGGCAAAGGGTTTAATGACATACATGTAAATGCATGCATGCGACATGCTCCTTTCTTGTTTTGTTTCTTACAATGTTCGACTTGATCTTTTTTTTTGCAAAGTAGCGTGCAGTGCAGTGCAGAGTAATCAGGATGTTTTTACGTAAAGCTTCTTTGTTTTCTCTTGTGACTTTTCTGAACGAGTCAAACGAAACGAAGGATGCTCTAATGATGCCAAAGACCGTGAAACGTTTGGCATTACAACTTCTTAAAATTTGTCAATGTCTTGGTCTTGGTCTCGGCATTTTCAATTCACTTGTGAATTGTGAGTGAGGTAAGTGCGTATCCGGCATTTTTTTTCACTCACGTCTCGTCTTGTCTCGCGGTGCTCTGATTCGGATTCTGATTTTGACGTTGTAAAAGTAGAGCTCAAGATTCGTGAAGTGCATTTTGTAAAAATAGCAATATTTGCAGCGCGGCACTGGCGGCATGGAACGGAAGCAATGTATGTAGGTAGATAAGCCAGTCAACGACTGTTTTAAATGCCCGAAGAATTTGGGAAGAATGTAATGTAAGTTTCCCTTGGGAATAATTTAAGATTTCTGTAAGGCTACCGGGTAGTAAGGCTAATGCATAATTCAATCAGTCAGTTCCACTCCATAGAATAGAATTTCTGAGCTAGAGTGCAGTGCATTTAAAAAAATTTCTAAGATGATGCTGATGCTATGAAGCACAGCAGCTCAGCTTTTGCACTGCAGGATTCTGGACCGTTAGCCCGTTACCCGGTTTCAGGATGTGTGTAGAAATATGCTCTAAGGATTAAAGTCAGTCTTTTAAGGATTCCTAAAGGAGTTACGGCTATTATTTTAGTTCTCGGGACGGGAAGAGACGACGACGATGACGACGAATTGGCTGAAATGGGTTCTTTTCCCGGTAAAAGCTTGCATGCTTTATGGCGTCTTCGAGGACTGAATTTTAAACGAGTTCAAAGTATAAAGTTACCTTCCTTTTTCAGAATCACGGCCCAAACGCCTGAATTTTAGTAGTACAGCACAGCACAGTACCCGGGCAACTCTTTGCTGCTAACGTTTCAATTAAAGTCCGAGTTTGAAGGGGGCAACTCGTGCGGCAACTCTGTTATTGTCTGGTCGGGGGTGGGGGGAGGGGTAGTAGAGAAAGTTTATATTCTCTGGACGCGTGGCGACTTTAATGGAATATTACTCAATCTTATTAGGTGCATCTTGCATCTTGGAGTTTGAATTATGGAATGAGTCCAGTTCAGAGTTGAAGTCAAGTCTGTATAAAAATGAGCTGGATTCTCTAATTCATAAATTTCATCTCGTGTCGGAGCGCGAAGTGCCTGGCCTGACTTTGCAGTTTATGACCAGAAAAGCCGATAGAAACTTAATTTAGTGGAAAGGATAGGCAGGAATGTTTAATTCTGAGGCAATATTTGGCTTGGAGTTTGAAT
The DNA here is from genome assembly GCA_034699705.1 of Hymenaphorura dentifera. NCBI lineage: Eukaryota > Metazoa > Arthropoda > Collembola > Poduromorpha > Onychiuridae > Hymenaphorura > Hymenaphorura dentifera. The sequence goes on from JAQGCM010002002.1 coordinate 9,508, forward strand.
TCTTAAATTGCGATGCAAATATAATTTCAAGACCAAACGAGAGGCTCGAGTTTGAATTATTAAAGAACTACGGCACTACACTGACGGCACCGACGGTCCGCCGGTCACGGTCGGGGCTTTAAAAAAGATTTAATGTCCAACGTTCGCTTCCTAGCGCCACGGTTGTGTCATAAATGTGTTTTTTATCTGATGAATGATTCCACTTAACCCTTTACATGGTGGCTCAAATGAGTTGCTCGATTGTCATTCATTGCCATTGTCTCCAATAAAACTCTAACAGGACACATACATGAAATGAAATAGCAGCACTCTGAGTTTGTGATGGTTTCGCTTCGCCTTGCTTAATTCCCACAAAGCCACAACCAGTCAGCAGTCAGACGGTGCTTGCTCTACATTTTACGACAGCCAAGCCAAGTCAGGGCATCGCAGGGGTATTTATAACCCTTTACACATGCACTGTATTCACATGGTGGCGTTTGAAACCGTTTCCAAAGCAACTAAAAGTACAATGGCCATAAATTTTGGCCTGAAGCTTCCGAGACTCATGAAAATATCTAAGCAGCATTCTATTTCCTATTGTCCTTAGCTAGGCAAGGCGACCCGGGCGGCCTGGGTCACGGGAGATATGCAATGCACTGCACTGCAATCCCGAGCATACGTACTTTAGCACGTAGCAATAATGTAGAGCAGAGTAGCCGCAGCCCCAGCGTCCGACCTCAAATTCCCTGATAAAGCAGCAGCAAAAGCAAAGCAAAGCAAAAACATACTGAGCCTGTAGTCGTCGTCGTTGGTTGGTTGGTAGTTTCTAAAATGTTTTAAACTCTCTGGTGAACCGAAAGTAATTTCAAAAGCGAAACCAAACATAAGAAAACTTTTGGAATGATTCAGGGACTCAAGAGACTCATAGATTATTTATCTTGGTTGCGATATTCTAATTAGTTGAGACCATGGGATCCATGTTAAATACAAGCATAGATTGTCGTCCCCCGAAAACCCCGAAACCTACCTCTTCTGCTCTGCTCTCTATTTCTATTCATTCCATCCAAGAATGTGATGCATACATATAATGAAAACATGAACAGAATTTTAATCAGTCCCCCCGCTCCCGCACCCGCCCGTGACCTAAACGTGCATTGGAGCGGAACTAAAGTCCTAGTCCTTCCTTGTCAATGGCCAAAATCTTTATGGGAGAGGTAAAGCAATTGGTTGCTGTTGCCTTACGTTGCTGCAAAAATCCTTTTGAAAAAATTCGCTCGACCTGACGGAGGTAATGGACTAGAAGTCGGAGCTAGGACCCAGCCCATTGCCCAACTCACAGTTTATAAAAGTTGGAAACGACAGCGACATTTCCGGTTTCGGTTTCCGATGTGAACTTACAAGAAACACCCATTGGTGAGAAAATCCATTGATGTTGATGTGCTCTTCGGTCGCTAGCGCCGTGGCTGTGGACGTACACACATAAATTACAAACAGAAGAAAGTCTAGCCTTTTTTTCTGATATCTTTTTTACGCATTCGCATTGATTAAATAAAATCATGTTTACAACTTCGCAAGAATTTTTCCCAGCTGTTTCTGAATGACCACGACGGCCACGGCCACGTGTCAACCCGAATCGACCCCTCTCGACCAGATCTGCTACGCTACGCTAATAATATATCAGCTCAAGTAGGCTTGAAAAGTAGTCCCAGAACTCAGCTACATTTGCAGATTTTGCTGACATTTCTCCCGCGCCGCGCCGTGTTTATTTTATTAGACCTCCAAAAAAAAGTTCAGAAACAGATATTGGTTCTTGATAAAATATTCACAAAAGTGTCTACTCGAGTAGCTCAGCATTCAATGCTAGCTCGAAAGTCGAAGATCAGAATCTCAAGAATTCCTACGAAAAAAAATCTAGTGAGCACAGAGCGGCGGATGCAGATAAAAGGAAGTGAGAGTCTCATTCTCTAGTCTATTTGAAGGAATTCGCAAAGTCAAAAGTTGCAATGCTTTGCCCTGCCCCTGCCTTTGCTGCCTAGATCAGCTCAGCTCCGATCTCCAAAGAAGGAAAAAATAAATTCTTACTCCTTGAGAGCCGTTCAGTTCATTCAGTTGGCTTTAAAAAAAAAATCTCATGTGTGTGTAGAATCGATGGACTCGTAAAGTGCATCCTGTGGTTGGTTTCTCCTCGCCGTAGACCTGCCGCTCCTGCTCCTCTCATCACGACGAACGAACTCACACTTTCGATTTTCTCAACTGGAGAAAGTCTTTTGGCTTTCTCTTCGATTACTTTCCCCAGAGAGAGTGACGAGTGGAATTTGTCTTTTTCGTCAGTCGGTCGGTCGGGTACGGGTTGTTAATACTCTAAAATAAATGTAGTGCAGAGCAGTGCTGTGGCAGAGCAGGGCAAAAGAGTCCCACTCGTTTTATTTCCACACTTTCATCGAACCATTGCTTTGCATTCGATTCACATTCCAACTTTTATTGGGTACCTAAGACAACGACTGAGCGAGCTGAGAAGCTTTTAGCTCCTACAGCCCAACCCAGGTGTGAAATGAGTCATAAAAGTAAGTAGAGTGCAGATTCCGTGGTGGTTAAGATGGAAGTGAAAGTAATCTCAAGTCCCTTCCTGAGCTAATAGAAAACTTTGAGGCATTTTTACGGGGGCTATCTGAGCAGAACAGAACATAACAAAGCAATTCTCTAATGTTAGCCAGCACGCAAGCACCGAAGCGACCGATTACCCAATCAGACGACTACCTGGCAGTGGCAACAGCACTAAGCAATTTATTAAATTCTACCCATTGCATGCATGCTTTAGAGTGGTAAATGGCACGTCAGCGGGTCGGGTCAGTGCGCGCTGTTTGCAAAAAAAATTGCAAAGTTGGTCTGTCTGGATGCTTGTTTGTCTTTGCATCGTTGTGTAGATAAAATTCACGACATGCACTGCCAGCACTGCACTCCTTGTTACATTAGGTCAAGGTTTTTTTCGCCAAATATCCCAAGGGACTATGCAAGAAAGTAGAAAGGGAGAAAGTAAGCTTACACAAGCAGGCTTCGTGTGAGTCCTGCCTTGCCCTGCCTGCCTGCCACGATGTAATGTTTATCTTATCCATTCGACCATGAAGGTTAGGCCTAACCTAGCCTCGGCTGGCCTAAGACAAATAAA
>JAQGCM010002003.1:0-12651 GCA_034699705.1 Hymenaphorura dentifera
GGGTAACTTATCTACTAGGCCAACGTGCAATTCAATAATACACAACATTTATTGATAATTTCTTTTGCACAATAGAACATCGAAATATGCCGTTGGTTTCCGCGTATAGTATGATCAAGGAGCGCTTCATTGAAGTCAAACGAAAGGAGTTGAGTGAGGTCCCAGACAATGTGAAGAGGAACATGCATTTGATCTATGAAGATCGTTTTTTGACTGATCTTGAGTACCAAGAGATAGTTCAATATGTTCAAGACCGATGGATGAAACAGCGAGCTTATGAGCACAGAACTGATTTTGATTCTGGTAATTTCTACTTTCTAATTTGCCTACTTAACACTATACTTGTAGTTTTTGGTTTATAATATGCTCGTTGGCTTTAATTTCAGGGACTCGTATCAATACAAAAACGGAGTTGAAACGTAGAATTTTACAAATAGTTGGTGGCCCAATAACAGAGGAATCGCAGCTGCGTGAGCGACCGAAACCATCATATTTTGAAAATTCACAGAGTGCTCGCATCGTGGTGAGTTGTCAGCACAACAATGCTTAATGAATTTTTCTTGGGTTTCCACATCGCATTTCCAGTCTGGTTTCCCAGGTTTCTTTGCCACCAGTCCAAAATATCTTCTTGGGTTCAATATATTTATTTAAAGTTTCAAATCGGGTCTTTTCCTTACAGTACATGTTCTTTGTATACCCGTAACTTGTGATGTTAAGATAATAAATAGAGTAGAAGTGGGGTTTAGGTAGGAGTGTCAGTGTGTGCTAACTAGATTTGTACTTGTGGCAAGGGAATAGTTTAGGAATACGTAATAATTTCTGAATTTGCGAATGTTTTTATTGCAGAACTACGGCCATGCACCGCAAGGACCGAGCTCTGGTGGTGGATACTTTTAGATTTGTCCAAACGTCACGTACTCTACAGTCTGCACCCGACTTCTAATTTACAATGTTATGCAGATTTGTCTAATCTTTAATTTTGTACAATGATGACTGTGAACTCTACGTGCTAAGTGTTAACGGTTTAAAAAAAAAATATGTTGAAATCTTCCAAACGTTCTGTCGGTTCTGTGGGCAAACAAATATGGTAAAAATTTATCAAATTTGCTTGTTTGATTTGAGGATTTTACGTTTACTCTTTTCCTAGCAGTAAGAAAGAATAGGTTACGCATATTTTGTACGCTGCGCTGTCTACTTGTTCCATGATAAAATTGAGTACCTTCTATCGGAAGGAACCTGAATGCTGTATTAAATATTTGTAACTGACAATGATATTTGGTGTAATTTGAATGGTCTAGAAGTAGAAACCGGAACTGTGTAGTTGGTAACGTTCGCTATTGCCCAAGAACCTAAGACTAAGGCGATGTAAATTCTGTACTCCTCATGCCTCATACGATACAAGATATGAATTTATTTGTTACCTTTTTAACATAGAAATAGTAACAGTCAAACGGGGAAAAATAAACATAAACTTAAAAGTAATACTAGAACCTATTCTATTTTTTCTTAACAAAACGCGAAAGAGGGTCAGACGATGTAGCTCTTGATGGTTTCGAAGCTCGTAAACTTTCTTTCTTGTCCTGGTCTAGCTCGCGAATGGCTCTGAGGTTTAACTCCGCTTGTAGATTCTGTTTCAACTTAGGAATTTTTGCTGTTTTGCGCTTCATTCTGTGAGCCAATTTGATCTCAGACTTTTTAAAGAACTTGGGTTTCTTCTCTAACTCAGCTTCCAAAGCATCAGTGTCCACTTCTCCCAAGAGATTGTTGTCCATCGAAATAAGTTCCGGTTGAATCTGAGGCACAATTAGTTCAACGTTTCGTTTATATTTGGTATGTTAAATTAGTATGAATCGAGTCAAGAGTTTACGAATTAATTGCTTCTGCTTACCTTTTCGAGAAGAGCCTTGACTTCAGCTTCTTTTCTTTGAGTTTTGTTCTGGAATGGATTTCTTTCGAGCGCATCAAAATTTGCTTCCCCAGCACCTGTTTAGCATAAAAGCATTCGTGTTACGATTGAACCACAACTTCGTCCGTGCTCAACGTACACGTACGTGTATATTGATGATTTATATTTTTGATAGATAAGTCATACCTGGGACAATGATAGAGTCGAAACCACGTTGAGTGCCAATGCCCAAAATATCTTCAAATGGACAAAACTGGGTTCCATGTACAGCTCCTGTGCTGATGTGTCTCAAGTACGGTTTCTGTTTTTGTCCGATTTCAGAGAATACCTTCAAAACAAAACATTAATTTGTCGTCAAACTATTTGCATAATTTGGATTTTCCCAACTTGCTCCGTCTTTCTACGGAGTTTTTGTTTAATTTTGTGGTCGAGGGATAAGGTTCTTCAAATGAAACAATTTGTCATGATAAATTTTTGGGATAATTATTATGGACAATTTTACAATTTTGCTGATCTTGGCCAGAATTTGTCCTCGTAGCGGTGACAAAATCATTTTACAAAATTTGTTCAAATGATAAGTATTAGTCTATTGCTGATTCCCAGAAATAGGAATCCTAAAATGAAGTCGATTTTTTTATAAGGCTACATAGTCGTTGCCTGTGAAACAAAAATTAGAAGCCCTAGCGTCATTTGTATTTCAATACATCTTGCAATTATCACCGTTTCAATGATTTCTGGCCAACATCAACACCGGCCCCAACAACCGTGCCAATAAATTCAACATGTTAAAATCTCGTCGAGACACCTTACGACTTTCAATATTAATTAAAAATAAAAAATCCTTGGCACCTTGGCTTATGGCAAATATATGAAATCATTTGCTCACCAGAGTTTGATTTCCAGTACCATATGCTAAAAGTCCTGTCTGACTAAAACTGATGGAAGACGCAACTCCAAGTTTAACTGAACTCAAGGGTGTGAATGAGTTTCGCAAATCCCAGATTCGTAGTGTACCATCCCTGGCACCCGTGGCCATCAATCTATTAAAAATGAAGAATTCAGTAGGCGTAACTATTTAGTAGGTAAAGTTTAATTATTGTACAATAAACTAAAATTCACTTACCTGCCGACACTGTCGACGGCGATAGCTGAAACTGGTGAAGCGTGACACAGCACAGATGCTAAAGATTTCTTGATAGACGGAGCCCAAAGAGTCACAGTTCCATTTGTGTGGCCACAATGTGTTACTGCATTTGCAGGATTTGTAGTCATTACTCCAAGCGGACCACATCTGGATCCATACTGAGCAACTATTTTACCGATCGAAACATCTACCCAGCTCAGGAATCCTGTAGAATTCAATACAACAGTAAATCAGCAAAGTTAAATAATTTTTGCAAATTCTAAGTTTCAGTTTGTATGTCTAACCTGATTCATGCCCACCAACTAGGAGAAAATGGTAGGGCAGAAAATCAAGAGACATTACACGATCTAATTTCTTGAGACAATGAATTTCAATCCCTTGATTGTCATAAATATAAGTCCATTGCTTTTGGGCAACCGCAAAAAGCATTTCATTGTGTAGCCACCTAAACAGCACAAAGACAGGATTTTAAAACATGTTTAGTTTTAGTTGTATTTTACAATTACTCTCTCGCTAATGAATGTGCCTTACTTGACATCGTGAACGCTTTCCATGACATTAAATTCACAAAGGAGTTTTTTGGACATCCAGTCAAAAGCTGCTAAATGACCATTTCTTCCCCCCAACAAAAGGTGTCTGCCGTTGAGCGTGTAACTCAATTTGTATGGTGCAAATTGTTCCAGATTCAAATTAAAACTTTTGGTGGCTGAGGCAAAATCAACTTGTTTTACAATGTCACTCTGTCTCAGCTGGAGCGTCGATTCTCCTTCACCAACTTCGATTCCACTGCAAACAGGCAAAATCAATCATTATTAAACTATTAGACTAACCAACTAATTCGCACTAACTACCGATTAATTGCTAAGACTAGATTTGAATTGTAATTAAGTTGTTTTCGCATACCCAGGTTGCTCCATGAGCAAAAGCTCGGCTCTAGCAGCATGATCCAATCCCAGCTTAATTTTTTCATCATGTCGTTTAATTTTGTCACTTCTAATTTTTGTTTGGATGTGATAATCAGTTGGATCAAGTTTAAGCCCAGAGCCACGAGAATACTTTTTGACAGTTTCCTTAGGTATGGTCGGTGGGTTAGGAAATTCATCTGGGGGTAGCTCTTGAGGAGCACGTTTCTTGTGTCGTCTCTTCCTCGGCTTTGTTGAAACAACAACAGTTTTTATTTTAATTTCTGGCCCAGTAGTTTCCAACTTTTTAACAGTAGTTCCACTCTCAGACGTCTTTTTGCTGATTGCACTGCCAAATTGTTTAGAAACTCTTTGCAGGGGCAAAGGTTGTTCCGTTGATTCCTCCTCATCTTCGGGGTCAAAGTATCGCCTTGTTTTCTTACTCATTTTGATGACCACCAAAGCACTAAGCACTAGCTCGGATAATTTAAAAATTCACTTAAATTTTAAAAATGAAAAACTACACAAGATTTTAATTCTGAATTTTTGAGAAATCATTCACTCGCGTGAACAGACCGAACGCATGCATGCTGAATTTGAATTCGTGCCAACACCTCGGTCTCTCACCTAAAAATTTGTGAATGCCAAAGGCCAAACTCTTGTTGAACAACTAGATTCCCAAGATGCCTCAATTCTTTCTGTAATTTTAATATTTCGCTTAATTTTCTAGAATCTCTAATGAAAAAATTGTTCTTTAAGTTCAATTAACTGGATGCACTAAGTCTGGATTTTGTTTTTTTTTGCAAAATTCCTTGGGGGTTAGGTTAAAGTTGCTTTTGGATTTCAATTTATGTTTTAAAATGTGGACAAGGATTTCCTTGCAAAGAATTTGCGGCGGCAAGCTGTTCATCATTTATAAACTTGAAGTTCTAAAAATCTCAGATCGACGATCAATTTGCAAAAACTAAAATAAAAATTCAATATATTCCAGTTTGCAGGACTGACTGTCTGTAGAGCAGCCAGCGGAAACTTGCAATTTTGGAATTTTTGAGGCTTTGAATCACTAGTTTGCTGGCAGTTTGACGTACCTGTGATCCAATTAATTTTGAGGAGTTCTATCCATTAATTCATTCAAAGTAAGTTAATTTCAACTGTCAACTGTTATTATGTATAAATCTCAACGGCTGGATTTCCAGCAGTTGAGTAATGATTAATCGTGTATTGTTTTTGATTGTTTCTTGTATGAGCTGGTTGTATGCCTGGACTAAAAATGCATTATCATTTTATTTATTTTATAATCCAATGCCAGAAGCATCGTGCTCAAAGTTTAATCTCCACTAATTGAATTTGATTGCAGGTATTCTAAATAAAGATATCAAGAACGATGACTGATCAACAAAAAGATGAAGCACTTGATTGTTTGGGGAAGATTGTCGAAGTTGAAATTGATGGCCCTGGACAAGTCTTTAAGTACATCCTTATTCAAGTCAGCGTTGGCTCAGAAAAAAGAGACATTGTTCGTGGTTTCAAAAGATGCAATTACCACGGTAAACTTACCTCTACCACTAGCTAAGCATTTCTACATTTAATATTTAAGTCAATTCATAAACTATCTGAGCTAATTAATTGAGCCTTTTGATTTCCAACACATTTCCAGATGATATTTTTGAAGAGTTCAAGGCGACTATAAAAGGCCGACCGCTTGTGAAATCAAAGTGTTTGGGCGGAGGTCGAATCGATCACAAAAGTGACTCAATCTTAATTTATGGCTATTCGCAGGTAAATTATTTTACTTTGACATGACAGTTTTAACTTTAACTCTGGTGTGGATTTCAATATAATTGTCTTCTGCACTTGTTTTTTTGCAGGGTTACGGACGAGCTAACCATGAGATTAGTGCGAAATTAGTTAAAGTCGCATTTCCAAATAAGGATGTCCAGTGGAATAACGATGGTTACTAGACGAAGAATTCAAAGTGATTGATTGACTCACACCTGCTACGAATTTCGTTGTATTTCTTGTTGATTAGGGTAGATGATGTTGTCATTTCAAAAAATATCGACTTGTCATCTTGATTCTTTCCTCTCTTCCAGTCTTCCCGTGTTGCAACTTTGGACTCATGAGTTGTTAATATATTTAATGATAAATAAATCCATGCTATCTCTGTAACTAATTTAGCAGAGTTTGCAAATCATCTAAAGTTAGGTTTTGCAAACTGAATTTTTCAAGGATTATTTTGTTACAGAGTGCGATTCCACCATTCGAGCAGGATTTACATGTACTAATTTCTCCTTGTGGAAAGTTTGTTTCGAAATTTAATTATTTCAGTTACAGAGTATTCTACTTAAAGGGTACATTGGATTGCTATCTCACTGAAACCCGCGAACTGCACTCTATGATATTTTGACGTCAGCATACCGCGTTCCCATTGCTTCCCATGCATTTCGTTAAGCATTGGCAGCATGGGAGACCGCACTTGCAGCTTGGTCCATGCCAATTTATGTGTGTTACAAAGTTACGCGATTTTTTTGGGGATTGCACATAAATTGTAGCAAATAGTGTGGTCTATCAAAATCTGTAAGAATTTTCGAAATCAGCAAAGCCGTTCTCGATCTAGAACGGTTTGAAATTCAAATCTTGAAAATTACAGCCTAATAGGAATCCAAACTACCCGTTAGTCAAGTACTCTGTTTCAGTTATGTCATTTGATAGGGATACTTTTCTCCTGTAACTTGTGAACGGAAAATTCTACTTCGGCATGGGCCAAAAGGAATAAATTTGCTCTCCTCTTCCTCTGCCAACAATAAATTAGGAATTTTTCTTAGCTTGCTTACCAGAATCAAATTAAACATATTGAATGCATGTGCACATGAAATGAATGCATAATCAGCAGTTAATATTGCACATCCCCCCTCATAACACTTGGGATGAAACTTCATTTACCAAATGTTTTTTTTTAACTTTTTTCAATCCTTTGTTCCTTAAGTTAGATTTGCAACCAACCCGAAGAAAATATGTCCATCGGTTGTTTCTCAGTAACCCTGAAAAAAGGGTTTAGATCATTTCGGGGTGCGCTATCGCTGTTGACATTTACAGTATAACACTTCACAAAGAATTATTCATTCCTCAGCTGTTTAACGACGACGCGAAGACTAGTGTGTGGGCTTGAGTTTTGGCGATCGGATCGTTTCATGAATAGGCTTTGTTGCTTTGGCGCATAATTATTGGAGTTGCTTTTGTATTGAAGTGAGCTCACCTTCAATATTCATTTGTAGTTTTCTTGTCGGCGTAAAATTGCATAATGCAATATTATCTATGCAATTATGAATATTATTAATGAGCTTTTTAAACACCAAAAGGTGAAATAACAGATGGAAGTGGGTTTCGCAACGGATGCATAATTTGCAAAATTTTTGGGCAAAGAATCCCAGTGATTGACTGTGTTGTTTGTTCCAAAACGCTCAATGCAGTGAAGCAGCAGCTCACAGCTGTTGTTACCACTTTTTTCACGAATGTACACATTGTGGAAAATCATACCAAAATAAACTTGATCTTCAATTTTTCTTGTCGAAACTTTTTCCAGGACTTATTGACAGTAAAATTCAAATTTTTGAGTTATCCATATTTCGGACTACAAGTGGAATTTAATTTCACGAATATCTCTTTGGCTATAATTTTTTCGAAGGGAAATTTTTTTAATTCAATTCTTGCACATAAAACTTCCAATTCTGGAAAAAAAAGTAAGCACAGCTTTTGTGCAATGAAACTTGCAATGAAATTTTCCTAGAAGTTTCGCAGTTTGCTATTATTGCAAAGCAAATATCAAATTAAAAATAAATTTTTGCTCAGCGAGCAAAGAGAATGCAAAACTGCAAAATCTCCGTTTATAGTTTGCAAAGTTGCAAGCAAGGATTTTTTGTATTTAAAGACGAACTAACTAAAAGCACGATGAAAAGCGCAAAAAAAGAAGCCAAGAAACCGAAAGTCCTTTCCTTATTCATATTTTTATTCAATTTTCATTATTGTTGCAAACAAATCCAAATTGATTTTTTTTCAAAGTGCAAATGCAAAGAGTTCATATAATAATTAATAAATTGGATTTCTACTTTTCCACTAGCCATAAATAAGCCATAAATCCACTAATTACCCAGCAGCTCAGCGCAGCGGGCTCGCCACTAAAATGATGTGAGAATTCGGGACCGGGAAATGGCAAAAAGGACGCCGCCAAACCCGAAGCCGGGCCAATTCCATTCATCTCAGTTTTTCTTCAGCTTCCAAGACTGACACACCTAAAAAATATTTCTCTCTCACAATCAGTTCTTCGACAGCAAGCTTGTCAAAAGTGTTTAAATTTCAAATTCATCAACGTAATCTAACTCATCTTCTCAAATGTGTTCAAAAATGTCTATCGATTTAATTTAACTCATCGTCTCAACAGTGTTCAAACTCTCTCAAATTAATTTTAGCTCACTTTCTCAACAGTGCTTAAAATTTATAAAATTAATTCAATTGCTAACACAACATGGCGATGGCATCTAAATATGGCAGTACAACTTTTTCTAAAAGCAGTGCAACGGTAGAGGAACAAACACCTGTAGGAGGATGCGACGACGATAGTACGGATGCGGACCAACAAAAACACCAACCGAAAAATGCGACGGGTAAAAAATGAATCTATGAAAAAATAAAGAAAATGATTGGAAAGTGAAAGTAGAGAGACGATCAGTCCAGTTTGGCTCAACTTCCTGTCGAAACTCGGACACTTTGCAACTCAAGTTTGTCTTGGAAACTGATTTTTTTTTCTTGTATTGTTTAGGTTTGGCCGCAACGGAAGATATTCATCAACCGAAGTCTGGCATGGATCAGTATACTCTTTCGCCTGCAGCTCTCCGAGAACTGGCCAAAGGATTTCCAAGCGTAATTACGTTTACGACTAAGAAGGCGTCTGAGATTTTCCCACCGGATCAGATAGCTAAGATTTACAATAATTATCAAAGACTTTGCGAAATAAGAAGAGCTTCTGAAGAGGCTGAGAAGCAGGTAATACAGCGCTCGCTACGGTTCATTCTTCAGATGAATTAATTATGAAGCGTTAAACTCTCAGAAATGTGTGTCTGTAATATTAATTAATAATCTGTCAATTAAATGGCACTCAACATGCTAGCTGAGGTGCTGTATCGAGAAAATGGAAGTTAAAGCCGTAGAACTAACTTAACATTCATTTGTTTAACAAATTTCAGGGCGGCTCTAGAAGTGAAATCGAAAACGGACCCTTTATGAAAACCTTCGTTGTCGATACTACGATAAGCAAGAGGTCCAAGCAGCACGACACGTAATTTTGTGAACCGTAATTATTTTTTATTCTAACAAAGTCAATTCCTTTGAAATAAAATTGCATGATGACAATAAATTCAATGCCTAGTTTAATACGAATTCCATTTATCTTAATTTTACTGTCGATACAAATTTAATTCCTACTTGGCTAATTATAACTGGGTTGGCCGCACCATTGTATTGTTTATTGATACTGTAACTCACATGTTCGTTTTACTGATTATCAAGTACAGCAGAAGTTCAACAAGCTGCAAACTTTGTCTCTAACCAAATATGTAATCACGCTGTAGTCGGTGTTTGGGTTTTTGGAGTGCTCATGAATAGGTTTTTGGAATATTGCGAATTTGGCTTTTGTTTTTGTGTGTGAGCTCGAGTTCCCTTCTGCTACGATTATAAAATTTGTCTTTTCAACATAAAATTTCATAACTCCAGATGGTCAGTCTAATTATTAAAATGTTTAAATGATTTTTTTGCACCGCGAGGTGAGAAAAGAAATGGACAAGAAAAATAGAAGCCTGGTTCATGTTTCCAAAACCTCCACTGCATTCCTTGAGTACTCTATAGTTTTTAGCCAGTGTATTTCCGGAATTCCTTGGCAAAATTCAAGTGAAATGACCAGAATTTGACATTATTGTGGAACAATTTGTGAATTTGTCCACCTGAAGTTTCAGAAGTTAGAAAATATGATTTACGGAAGGTTAATACTAGATTTATCGCAGTAACTTTAATACAATTATTACCTTGATTTCCAAATTGTTTTGAGACTGACATTCGCCCGTGGTATAGCCGCAGGCCGCAGCGCACTGAGAAAATGTCTGCCACATTTTGTGAATGCATTTCATGCTTATTACACTTTTCGGACGAGAGTGAACTGGTTTGAGTCAATAATTAGTTACATATTTGTCTAACATGGTTGCCACACCCTGAAGTACTAAGAAATATGGTGAAGATGAATGATTAAGCATTTAATTCAAACACAAGTTTTCATTATCTTACATGATTTGCTTGTTCAAGAGCATGACAGAATCAAAAAATTAATCTCATTTGATCCCCATTGCTAAAGTGCATTGTAATTCTGTGTAGAGCAGAACTGTCAAAGAATTTTTTTGATTCGTATCGTAATATTAAAATGCATAAAATGACACAAGTTACATCATACAATAAATGTTAAATGCTGCGTGCTAGTGCTACCTTGATCACCACAATAGCAATCGCCAGCAGCTCAACGCGCACAGTAGGCATTTTGTACGATTCAGATTCAGGGTTGGATGATGGAGGGTCTAGGGTGTAGTCAGCAACAGCAAGTCAGCTTCAGCTTCCTTGGATTCCATACGAAATAAACCAAATGCAATTTGTAAATAGTGGATTTTGCATTAATCGTAATTGCAGGTAGAGGTCAAGTTTCGGATCATCCTATCTAGACTGTAAAAGGCTATTGCAATTAGCAGGGTATCGACAGAAAGGTTGAAAAGATTTAATCTATAGTTGTTTAAAACTGTACTAAATAATGGTGTGTCCGTATTTAGAGTTCATTTGCCTGGAAACCATAATACAATTTCAGAGTACGAGCAAAAATATATCTTTGCCAAATCATCATTGCTTTTGATAGAAAGTTTAACGCAAAAAAAACCTGTAGGTTCAGTTCAATGATGATGAGTTATGAGTTTAGTTTGGGTGGTGGATTTTATTAAGCAAACCTCATCACAGTTAATTATTTGGTTGGGTCTGCTTTTTGCCTCCTGGCCGTCACAATGTCATACTAAACCATTTATTTCCGATTTGGCGACACAAGGAAAGAGGAAAACACGTTTAAACTGGTTACGCAATTATTGCTAAGACAAAACATAATAAATTTGGGCAGTCGCCATTTCTCAGGTGGCGAAGGATGTATGTAACTATGTAATTCTTATTACAAATAAGTCAAGCAGGTGCCCTAGTTTGACAAAGTTGCTTTTTTTTGTTTATTGAGCTTTGAACTTTTCGACTTTCGAGTACTTGAAAACCTCAGACTTGTCAGCAAGGCGTCTCATAAACAATCGCGTCCTTCTTTGTGTTTTGAAAAATTCCTTTTCCTTAAAAAGCTCTCGCTTCCTATTTAAGTTGTTCGAGACGGCAATTTAATTTTCTCTGGGTATCATCTTTCCGAATGCTTACTAATTTTGCAGACTGCACACCATATGCTAGTAGTGCAGCTAGACCTTAATTTCCATAAACTTAAAAATTTGGTTGACAATTAGACGACGACCTTTTCATGAAAGTGTTAATGTGACACCAACGAGCGTGGCGCCTAGAAGTTCTAGACAAACCAAATTTATGCTAATTGCGTAACCAATTACACTCGTTTTTGGTCTAAACTGTGTTGATGTCTGCCCATGATGGAAAAATCATCTGGAAGTTATTTAACGATTGAGAAGAATAATTGACCGTGGGACTCTAGAACAATAATAACAACAAAACGATGCTCTGCGACTGACTGCGACGACGACATGGTGGCATCAACAAAAGGTGTCTTCGTCATTTTCTCTGAGTTGTTGGAATTGGACGTGGGAAGGGATCGAATCACTTCAAGGATCTTGGACATTTATATCTTGTACTTGTCGTACTTAAGGCTAAAAGTTTAAAAGTACCTGAATAATGATAATGTGTTAGTTTAGTTGTTGATACCAGCAGCGGCCACCAGCACCAGCCAGCCAGCCAGCCACCCTTCTTTAAAAAAACTGATACACACTCATTCCAATAAGCAAACATTGCAGACATTCCTCATCCTCATTATTATGTAGACATTGAATGCAGTTGTTGAGATTAGCGAAACTTTCACGTTTGGATTTGCTTCAACAACATTTAGTTGGCAAGTTCGCATCACATCTCCTCATGAACATATAAGGACATCCTTACCATCAACACGAAATGCACAGATTAAAAAAAATAGGATCTGATTAAAGCAACTCAGCCAAAGCTTAGCCTTTGGTCACTCTTCATTTGCTCTCCTCGTCTAGGAGAACCCAGAATTAGTTCTAACTCTTCTCGAGATCTTCAACGTATTCAAACATTCATTCGCGTTTAATTAACTCATTATTTGCACTTTTAATTTTCGCAATTGCAACTGCGTCGCACGCAAAGGACTTGAACTTATTGTTGTAGTGCACTCATCAATTACACAAAGTGTTCAACAATCAATTCAGAACATGGCGGCTGAAGTGGATAAGATTTCTCAAATGTTTAAAAACGTTAATATGAGTCCTCCGCGAAGGGGAAGTGACTCTGGCAATAAGACTTTCCATTTAGGACCTAAAGAAATCTATCCTCATGCTCACACTGGACTCGGCGGAAGTACAAGTTCCTTGTCAGGGCGTGAAGCTCGTGAA
>JAQGCM010002004.1:0-12638 GCA_034699705.1 Hymenaphorura dentifera
GCATCGAAAGTCAAAGTAGTTTGTGAAAGTTGTTAGCTCCTGTGCTGTGCTGTACATATTTTTCTACCACTCAAATTCGCAATATCACAATTGGAGATCAGAAAAACTCAAGTACAGTTCAGTGCACTGCACTGTGGTAAAAAAAAGTTTGAGTTTCAAGCTTCTGAATTGGGTATAACCAGGCAAGCACGTTTTTCGATTTTCTTTTGCCATTTGTGCATTAGCATTTCCCTTGCTTGAAAGAATAGCAAAATACAAAAGTCATGGAGGCGTGTAGAGAGAGAGTAACATGCCAGTGCAGTGCTTTCTCTCTCAATTTCATTTCATATCCCTCCACATCTCCACATCGACTCTGCTAGTTCATAAGTATTGATATAAGTAGTACAACCCGCCGAGTGCTTGATGTGCTGGCAATGCATGCATACCTTCACTTTTGAACTTTTGTCATTAGACCGGGAAATGAATAGGAAACTGAGTAAGGTCGGTTTTTGTTTTACTGGGGAAATTGAATGAGATTTTCTCCATGGATGAACATTTTCTTTCGCTTTGATGATGGAGGAGAGGCAGGCAGCCATAGGGATGAAATCGGTGGTTTGAACCGGGCAAAGCTAAATCGACTTTATCTGCTGCTAGTTTCAACTCAACTCTACAATGGCTGGCTGGCTGAATAGACAAGGATTCTAGAACAGTGCAGCACAGCAAGAATCGAAAGTAAAATATATACATGTAACGTGGAAAGCATCACATTAAACATGCGCCTAGTTTCGACATATTTAAATTGGCATGGGAAAATGGGTATTGAATTTCGAATATAAAGCTAGCGCAGTATAGCATAGTATAAGTAAGGCTAAGTGTAAATGAGTCAAGTTTGAATCTTCACGTGTGAGTGAAAGCGAGGCAAGCGTTATGCAGGCAGGCAGGCAGGCATTTCTGCTGTTTCGAAAACTTTCATTGCCTGCCAGAACCCTTCAGTGGGAGGCATGCCAGGGCACTGTAAATCCTGCATGGATCTAGATTTTGTGAATCGGTTGATCGACCTACTACTACTACAAGCATCCCTGGATAAAGGGATGGATGGAATAAAGGGATGGAATAAAGCAAAAATATCCATTTCACTTCACACAGCGTAAATGTGGAGCACTTATTATGTACGTCAGTTGAATTCACAAAAGAATAAATTCTCATATGGCAGATGACGCCGGATCCATGAGGGAACCTCTTTTGCAATGCTAATTTTCTCGTTTTCTGCACATAGAACATTATAACTTGCATGAGCAGTCTGCCTGCCCTCGTGCTTCTTGCATTCTATCCTAGCCAGCCTACCGAGGCATTGCCATTGCCATCGCTTTGCCAACTCCTGACAAAACTGACTCCTCTAACCTGTAAACTGCCTTCGCTATCATTTAAGAATTCGGGGCAGGCCTGAAGAGAAGCGAATTACCTCAGTTGCGTCCAAGTCATCTGTAGTTGCACTGCACAAGGTTTCTTGTATAATAAATGTTTGCTCAACTCCATATTTGAATTTTTCATTCAACTGAGTGTCTAAATGCCTCTGCATCTATGGATGTACAAAGGAGGGAATTCAGAGTCGCATTTTTCCACTTATAAAATCCAGACTTGGGGGGTTTTTGCTTTAAAGGAAATATCCTTACACTTAAAATACAATCCATGTAGTTGAATTCATTTCTCAGCTAAGTTCATAATAATGTAAGTTCATAATGCAAAGTTTGTCCAAAGAGTTGGAGTAAATTGTATTATTTCAGTGCGATTTTAAAAATGAGAATTTTTGCAACTCATACAAGCCGAAAACTTGATTTACGATTGGTTTCATATTTCACAACGCTCGCGGACTTGGCACGCAATTTTAACCTGAAGTATTGCTTGAATTAAGAATTGCGAACTGAAAATGAAGACTGAGAATTAATTTTACAAGGAAAAAGCAATTTTATTGAATTTTGGCTAAAGATTTGAATCTGCAAAAATTTCAACCAATGATTTACACTCCGAAAAGTATCCCCGTTTCTGCGGAAATTTCGTATTACGATAAGATCAACGTGATCTCGCATTTCTTACCGCAATAGTTTTTTATTTCATTCTCCCACACAATAGAAATCCCACCATTTATCCGCATATAAATTCGAGAGTTGTGAGCACTTTTAAGGAATTTGTCATTCATAGTAAACGTTCGGCATAAAAAAACATCCCACTACGCTACCACTGCTTATAGCAATTTCACATACTGCACAATTTTATGTTTAAAGCAATGCTGGAAATGGTATTGTTCATGTACTTTTGCCACATCATTATTTTTTTTCAGCAAGTACACTTTTTGTGTTCAGAATCTTCGAAGCACCTACATACTGGACGGCGACTGCCGGAGCAAGAACAATACAACCTCACGCTGAGACTGAGATCATGTTACTTTGGGAAAGCAAGGCTTGGCTTGCATTGATGAAAGCAGGCATTACTCAGTACAGCGTATACAGTGACTCATTTCTCTTGAATTAGGTAGGAGAATCTGTCAATCTGATGGCTACCCTGATCCTACCAAATCATGTTAATCTAGTCTGTCTTTTGAACTAAATTTAATTTGAAGTATACATTGTACACAAACTCATCTAATAATTATACAAAGCGCATACCGTGGGGGAAACAACATGACGGACATGATGCCAATTATGCAAAATGCACAATGGTAGCATGAATTTTGACTGTCCGTCAGACCAAATACAGAATTACTTTATGACATGAACAAGTCTGTTTGGTTGCAGTCGTAGTGAATGCAAATTCGCAATTGAACACAAGATACAAGTCCAATTGTATACAATGAAATTATAAAATTGAATTGATAAGTACGGTAGCGTCGGACACAGAAAATAGGGAAACCTGCAGTGAGTGATAGCTAAGCTTTCTCGTTCGGACTGTACTGAAATTTCATTTCAAAGAATTGAATCAGGAAGCGAAAGCACAGAACAAATTTTCAGAAAACGAATCTGCCAAAAAACGAACAGTCGAATTTAGTTCTAAAAACTCACTTGTTGGACCTAATTTCCATGAACAAACCGCTACTGAATGCTCACTAAATAAAGTTTCGTTCTACTTAAAGTATACAAATCAAGTGTTTGCAGAATTACGGCAATATTTGCCGTGATACATATTTGTACTAATGCTCGTTCCTTGCCTATCATTAAATTGATATATGGATTGCTTGCTAGCCTTTAAGAGTAATTAAAACAAAATTATGAACGTTTCTTGAACCAGGCACTAAACTCACTGCGAAAGTGAACGAGCGAGTATCCCAGAAAATGCAAAATACACAATGAATGCAATGCACACAGTAGAGTATGTATTGCAACATGAAAATCCCAAATTAGATGGAAAGTTCCAACAAACTATTTCCATTACCCGAGTATTACAGTACAAATTGCTATGAGGAAGACGGCCAGGGATGCATTAATAATGACTGGATGGAGCGAAGGAAGTCGAAGTCCGTGGGACTGAAGGTGAGGCGTTCTTCATTACGGCACGGCGTTTCAGCGAGGCCTTGCCTTGGCAAAGCGCGTCTCTTTTCCGTCTAAATCCAGGAAGGAGATAATGAGGACTTTTCCTGGAGTAGAAATCCCGCCACTTGTCCCGAACTTTACTACTACTACGATGACTTGAAAATTGTGAGAGCAAAAAGGTCTCAATATCATACACAAAGAGTTAGTAAAGTGTGTACACGTAGTACCAGCATTCCATAAGTACTCCGTGCACTGAATGGTATGGGTATGGATGGGGTTCATGTCATAAACGAGCGCGAGCGTGGCCCGTCCTGTCCTGAAATCAATCTCCGGGGATACAACTTAGTTAATAAGTTAGACTAACGTACGAAGGGAAACACATGGACCTCCCATCTATTAGTGTCACAGAAAATAATTATAAGCTAACTCTGCTATAATTACTAGGTTCTTAGCATGTATGCATTAGCCGAGCGATTTTTCATCAAAATCTTAAGCTAGCTAGCTATAGCTCGGCTAACAGTACTCACTCGCCTGCTCTTCTGCCAGCCGTGCCTGCCCTGCCTGAGCTCCACAATTCCCTATCCTCCTACTAATCATAGTAATGATAATACCTACACTTCACTCGAACATCCCTCTAATACTTAATACGGCACAAATCGATCTCTCAGCTCAACCCTTTCCCATTAGTATGACCAACACGGTAGTTCTAGAAGACAGCTACATGAACCTTCTACATGTAATTTTGGTTGACCGATGCCAGGTGCTCACCACACTGCTACCCGACTGCTTTAGACGTTACACGCATAAATACAGTAAAATGCTTAAGATACAATTTAAATATTCCACAATTTATGCAATTTGTACATGTGGCTGAAACTGAATGCAGAGAATGCAGACGGCGTCGACAATGCAGTCCGATCGAAAGAAGTCAGAGTCATGATTTGGGCGGGGAAATGTGTACAGGTAATCGGCGTGCATACTAAATTAATCTATTGCTTTGTGAGATTCACTAATATCTCCCGGGAGAGCAAACGAATGCGAAGCACACAGGAGAATAATGGAATCACGAGAGTTCAATATTGAATGTAAATAGAAACCGATCCCTCATAATATTTCTGCTGTAAAAATGCAATCAAAGTTAATATCCAATATTTACAGTCATCCTAAGACGACTCTTTAATTTATTATTCCTCAAATAATCTAATCATTTTATATCTTTGAGCGCAAATACAGCAATGGTTCATTGACTAACCCGATTGAATTTTTGAAATTTCGATAAAGTGAAAACAATTCCATCGAATACTCAGAATCACTCGTTCCAAATGATACTCGCCTAGTCAAATAAACTATTTGCGAAATATCCCTTACCTCGTTAAGTATTTTATGTCCAAAACTATGAATAGGAATTTGAGATTATTTCATTTTGAGGAAATATTAAGAGCGCTAAGCTAAGCCAATCTCTTGGGAATGCTCACTACCCGTCCCCGTCATATGAACAACTTCGGCCTTTGAACCCAAGCAAGTTGAGAGAAAGCAGAACAAAGTTCCGCTGAACGAGCTGGGTTCGTCTCGTTCTCGTTGGTTTATATTATAAATGAGTGATAAAGTCTAATAACGCAAATCAAAATGAAAGTGGCACAGGCACAGAAGCGCTTATGCTTTTGCACAGGTCATAAAGTTGAGTGCCTCTGGTGAGCATTGCAACGTAAGAGAGATGAAAACTCAATGGCCGCATACATCAGTTCCGAAATTCTAATTTGCAAATGCCTGAGTCGGAGTCGATGGAAACCAGGCAAAGGCAAGGCATTTGCCGGATTTGAGATAGACATGGAAGTAGAACACTACAAGATGAGCCAACCCTACCTACTACAGTACAACATTACATTACATTATAACCTTATTGGATGCTTAGACACTGCACTGTACAGCACATCACAGCAAACTGGATTGTCTGATATTTATCCTCACTCTCATAAAAGACCTCTCGTTAGCCGACTTAATGAAGTGGAATTCTTGAAATGCCCGGAATGAATAACCCTTAGATGCAAATTGGAGGATGCGAGAGAAAGTGAGCGATACAGATATGTATTCTTGGATAGACAGATCCGAAATTCCGAATCCACTATTAAATTCTTGTTCTTGTACGAAATACGTATATCTTTCGATTCTCTACCAGCTTCTGCCAAATTCAACAAAATAATATATTTATGCCGACGAATCCATCTACATAGTCTGACAGAGGCATCGCGTCCCTTTAGCGCTGCGCTGCTAGATCTACAAGAACAATAATGATTGTAAAGCCGTGAGGAGAGCGGCGGAGATAGACTAATGTCAGGATGCTCCTGCTATTATTTGTTGCGCTTATTATGTGCAAAGCTTAACAAATTCATCTGTCACAACATCGCATTCCAATTGCAAGGACAGCAACCAGACCAGACCGTCCACATTCTTTAGAAGGTTCGCCATGTAGTTGTTCCAGGGTATAATAAATGCGCGTTCAAAATTTTGCATATTTTAATATGCAAAGACGCAATTAGTGGGAACAGGATGAAAATTTTGGTAATAATTTTTTTAGGAATTTATATTCAAGGGC
The DNA here is from genome assembly GCA_034699705.1 of Hymenaphorura dentifera. NCBI lineage: Eukaryota > Metazoa > Arthropoda > Collembola > Poduromorpha > Onychiuridae > Hymenaphorura > Hymenaphorura dentifera. The sequence continues at coordinate 6,097 of JAQGCM010002004.1, forward strand.
TGACTGGATTGAATTTTATTGTATGCAGCTGCCGTACTCGCCAATCATGAAATTAAAAATGTACTCTAAGAATTCCGAAACTTTATTAACAGAAATGAAACCAAATTGCTGTAAAAACTCAAACACACACACAAGCCCGGGGTGCCAAAACGTAGCTTTCACCAATAAGGACATGGGGAAAGTCCCGGCTTGTAAATTGAGTCCATCCACTGTTTGCCTTTTACTGTAATTTAACACGGGCCTTGATGGCCTTGCAGACTCTGGATTTCTGAAGTAAGTATTCCTGTCATACCACTCTTTGACTATAAACACTCACAAAAGATGATTTTTTACCTGGTTGCTTGCTACTTTTAAAAATAAAAGTCGGCCGAGTACAATATTCAGAAGCATAAATCCGTAGAACAGCAATAATAGTCGTCGCTCGAGCCAAAAATGTGACACAAAGCATGTGCTTGTGACTTCATCGCGACATCAGGTCTTAACTTAAAGTGCAGGAAAAAACATAGTGCACAAAAAAACTCGTTAAGCGCCTGAAGCATTGCTCAAGTTGAGCTAAATAAAAAACCAAGTGAAGCTTGAAACACCACATCTACCTACGTGACTTGGGAGGGGAGGGGGAATGTAGAAATGTAAGGTAGACCGATATCCCTCCAGGTGAGAAGACTACATGACAAATTAATTTAACCATTGACATTCGTATCCTTTGCCCTTTCCTGCACTCACTCTCCACGGATTACCTCATTTTTTCTATTCAAAATTTCTTATTTTACTCTCCGTGGGGAGCCCTTTTGAGGTCGAACAGTACGTAACATAACGTTACGTCTCTGCCATGCCTCAACAAATGTACATAAATAGCAAGACGAACATGCCAGTCTAACCCCTTCCTTTTTCCAACTTCCAGAAGAATCTATTGTATGATGAAGAAATTTTCGATCAGGTCAGATATGAGAGAGTTATGCCTCCATTCTTGTTTTCCTTGATCTGAGAACCGTGTAATACAAAATACAATGTGTTTAATGTTATGTACTTACAATCATTGTGTTGTGTACGTCGGATCTGAACACTTGGCAGGAACAGCAATCGCGGAGGTAATAAACTACACACAAAAAATCCTAGAGCAGTCAAAAGTACAAGTCCAAATAACAACCCGCCTAGAATCCCTGGTTCTCATATAAATAACCTTTTCACATAACTGAAGCCACCTAGCCAGAGCCAGAGTCTGCTAGCCAGCACTGCACATTGCACTGAAAAGCAGATCTCTGGGTTGGTCGGTCATTCCTCGGCTGGAAGTATTGAAGATAGGAATGAATGGATAAATCCAATGCGTTGGTACAATGCAATGCAATGTAAATGTACTATTAGATCAATAAATTATACGGAGGTTTGGTTGGACTAGGACTATTGAAATATGAAGGAAATTAACATAGACTTAAGCACCCCATTTATCCTTCACCACACAAGAGCAGCAAGGAGAGCAAGACCACGAGATTGGAGTCGGTTTTAGTGGGGGGCACTTAAGGAATGAACCATGAAATTAAAAAAGAATGTGTCGAGTGTTAAAGCTTAAGCACTTCCAGAAGGACCAAAAAGAGAAAGAGAGAGATAGCAGAAGTGGGGGCATTTGCATTGCATTTGGCAATCGCAATGGAATGGCAATGGCAAGAAGGATGAAAAATCTGACTAAAATGAAGCATCAGTGACGACGACAGACGGAGTGACTGACTGACTGACTGACGGCAGCTCAAGTCAAGTCGAGTTAAGGCGAAAGTGAAATGACTTTCTCAGGTAGGTAGAAATTTGCATCCGACAGAATTTCACTTTAAAGCTTATCTTCAACATGCATGCCTAATGCTTCCTTCCGTCAGAGCGGTGGTGAACGACTGGGAGGGTGAAAGCCTTCTTAGTCGGTGCGCCTAACTTTTAGCCGATTGAAATATTTTTTTATCGGTTTGGAGTCAACCAGAGTGGTCGGCCACAATAAATGGAGTCTTTTCAACACAATCTGAAAGCAACCCCGAAATTCTTCGGGCAGGAGTAGAAGACTATGGATTACCTGAATTTAGAATTTTGATTATTGTGATAAAGATAATTTTGAATGAGAGCACTTCTCGGAGCCAAAATTATTTCGATTGTCTGTTCTGTATAATACTTAATACCGCAAAAGCTGTCAAGGAGTCTGATGAAAACGGATAGATTGAATCTCCATTGCGATTTCACAATAGAGTTAATGTACTACATCGACTCCTTTTACCGCACCTTCCTTCCGTCATTTTTTCATCTTCTTTCAATTTGCCAGGTTTTTGCATAAGGGAAGAGCCGATGCATGCGTTAGAAGACCTTGTAGAAATGTGTGAGTTTGACAAGCCACGAAATGAATCATGACAGCGAATAGAGTTTGAACGAAGACACCAACTACACCGAGAGTTCCTCTTTTTTGTCCTCCGCTACGCCGCTTCTCAAATAAATTCATATACTTGGAAGAACTTATGCGTTCACAGCTCTCAAAAATTTCGAGTGTTGGCTGCTGGCTGCTGTTAACAATTTTACATGTGACGTGCGTAGACAAGGAAGAAGAAAAAGGAAAAAAATAAGTGTGAACTTGGTTTTCCATGAACCTCCTTTCTTCATTTCTGAAATTTATAAGTTCTTTTTCTTTTTTGTTCAAAAACCTCCAGGGCTTTCAGATCGGAGTTGAAACTTCTGCAGAGATGGGGAGATGGACACCTGAGGGATGAGACCAACCAACTATAACACAAAACTGGAGACAGAGACAGAGCTGAAGCCCTGGCGCTAGTTCTAATTCAGCTCTGGTCTATTATTCCATATTTATTTGCTTGCTGCTGCAAATGTTGCAATACTTGTGATAATAATAAATAATAAGACGTCGAGTTCGTCGAGACATTTTCAAAACCACTTCTTTGTAAATTATACAGTCATGATTGCGTGGGAAGCCGTAATGCAATGCATGCATGTACTAAAGGAATGTTTCGATCTCAATTACACTACAATTTCGTTAACTACTGACTAATAATTTGGCAAAGTGCGGAAACCTTTATGGAAATCATTACCAGCCAGGCTCACCACACCATAAAGTATAGCTTTAAGAGATTGGATGGAGACGTTGAGAGTTATAATTTAATTCTCGCAGACATGAGAGGTCGTAAAATATGATTAAATCATTATTGCGATTTCACAAGTCTCGGAAATTAAATAAGGCGTCGGCGGCATGCTTTAATCTAGATTTTAAAATCTTTATCGCCAAAGGAAAATTAATTCTGGTCTTTCTGGTCTAGCGAAGTTCATAAACACAAAACAATTTTTGTGACTGGTCCAGTCCTCAGTCAATGGAACTTAGATTTTCAAGGCGTTGGCAAAAAATTGACAGGTGTTGTGGTGTTAGTAATTAGCATTAATAGCTATAAAAAGTGTTCGTGTGCACTCGAATTATTCGATTAAACTCGAATCGACTCTTTGCACAATAGCAGCACACAATTTAATTCTAGTTGCACTTTTGATCAGCGTACAAATACAGCGTTTTCTATCTATTTAATATTTGATACATACTTTCAATGTTTGTTTATTAGAATCATGCCTTGTCACCTTATCAGTTTGCAAATTATGCCTTCTCTGCCCATTAACTTCTGTCCAATTATCACCTGACAAGGAAATGCAACAAGGTATGGTTGATTTAAAACAATTCGGAACCTGTAGTCCAATTCAATTAAATCTGCCAAAATTCAGTCTCGAAAAAGTGCATTGGTTTGCTTAGAAATCACAATTTAGCATGTCGAAGGCAGGAACTTTGTTGGAAAGCTAATTATGGTTATGTCCTAGAAGATATCTGGAAACACGAGGGCTTCGCCAGACTAACATGTGAGATGTTCTATTCGTTTTCGTATCTCGAATTATCCGCGAAACCGGGGAACTATTCGCTGGCATTACACTACACGGCTTGTGCTGGTGCTTTTGTTTATGTGTATATACATGGATTGTGACTGCTTACGGTATTTTGTAAGACCCCGATGCCCGACACTTGGTTTCGTGTATCGTGCTGGTTGGTTGCTAAGAGAAGAGATAGAGTAATGTAGTCATAATTCACCCCGAAGAACCGACAACAGCTACCTGGTGGTCTCATGAGAGCTCTACTCAAGCCGTAAATCTTTGAGCTAAAGCCCGAAGAAATTGGTAGAGCATATGTGTGCGTAGAAGAGTGCAGAGAACCATGCCATTTGGATGGGCCTGGCTGGATACATATGTATGTGGATTCGGATCTCTGCTCCTGCTCTGGTCTGGACAACAACAATACCCTGTGGATAACTCTAAGAATTCTCTGGGAGAAACTGCATCAGTGTTCTACTTAAGAACAAAGTCATCTCCTTCACTTCCACTCTCCCTTCAAATAAACACGTTGATCTTCATAATTAGATAACTTGTAAAGTAATCTATGGGTTTTTATCTTGTAATTCTTATTCTTTTGATCTCCCCGGTCGCGGTCGCACTACGTAGACAAAAGAATAGCAAGAGTTGGAACGGACATGTTTTATTTTAGTTTTGATGTTTTGCGTGGTTCTCTTATTCGTTGTTGTTACGACCGGTAAAACGGAAATAATCCTTGGTCTGGGTCTAGGCTCAAAGCTCCCAACCCTTTCATGGCTTTTCGCTGACTGCAGAGTATAAGCAGGCAAGACTTTGATCTCTTTTGCCTGTCGATTGCATTTGGAACTTGAGATTGATTGAGTGCAACATGATCTGCGAACATAAAACAACTTTGACGAAACTGCTGCTGTATAGACTACTTCAGTCGTCTGGCGTTTTACGATGGTACTAACCTTGCCAATCCACCAGTAAATTAAATTCAAATGTTTCGGTATTGAACCTTGCAGTTGCACACAATCAGATCAGATTACAGTTAAAGTAGCAGCGAAATTAGAGGCCAAACAAATGATCATTTGAACGAAAACGATTGTAATTCGTCTAGTAGAGAAGTTTGACTGGCGGCCTGTTGCTGATCGATTGAGTGGTGTGACGTGTGATATCGAATTCGAAATGGAGTCTCACCCGTTTTGAGGTTTCAGTATACTTTTACAAAGGTGCGAATATCCCGAAAAAAATTATTTAAATTATATCTTGGATTTATACAGTATGAGTATTTAATCGTTACGAAATTCAAGTTTGGCATACAATCGCAGCAAAACCAATTACTAGTTCAATTCCAGCACTCTAATATGAAAACCTTGGCCCTTAGACAAAGGTACCCAATAATAATTATTGAAATCATTCATGTTTCAAAATTTAATCAAATTGTGAATTCATTCTACACCCATTCTGGTGAGCTACAGCTAAACCACTATTCAGCGACAACTCCTACTGCTGTGGAAGTAGAACAGACCACGGAACAATACATTGTTAATTTTGCAAACACTAAAAAGGCCGGACGTCCCTCAGGAATGAACCAGAAATGTCATTTTATTGATTTAATTGAAGGTATTGTACTCTGGAACAAAATCCAATCCTGCTGGGCAGTTGTCGCGTTGAAGGTGTTGGCGCCAGTCAGCTGAGCTATATGGAGTCACTCAGTCAACCGAAACATAACATGGAGAGGCACTCCCCAATAGACTGATCCTCGATTAATAATAAACTGGCTCCAGCACTATTGCTTGTAACTTCATGTATTACTCAGTTGAGGTGGGACTCTGAATTTCGAAGGGACCAAATGTGATGACTTCAGACATATTGCCATTGCCAGGAACTGTTTCGTGAGATAGAGGCTTCGCCGAGTTTTAGAGCCCGAACGAAGGAATGTCAGAGGATTTCAACGGGGAGTCCGGATGTCAGTTGATGAGGTTGATAAATGCACTATAATTCCGAGGCAAATGAGAGGGAAAAAAGGCAAAGTGAAAGAAATTGATGGTGCGCTAACTACTGCTCACTATTGGGTGATGATGATGGTATTTAATATGCAGACAAATAGCATCTTGTCATCCACATCGACCGACCCGGCCGCTCCGGAAAAATACTAAGGATCTTCCTTCACAAATGAAAATGGCCTTGCCTTAGCCTAGACTCCAGACCAGACAGACCCCTAGAGTTTGGTGGTTAGTCGGATCGGAGGACTATAAGTTGGAAAAATTGCTTGCGTGCGTGTTTCCTTAAGTGCAGGTAATTTAATTTTTACTTGGCCATCAAGACGAATTAAATAGGATCTCAAGGAAAGGTTTAGTGTGGTATGCGTGCAAATTTTTCCTCCACACATTTGGCGAGGTTTTGTTCTTAGACATTCTTTTGAGTCTTGAATCGTTTTTTGAAATGACTTTTTCCGTGTTAATTAATTTGCCTATAAAACTTTCTAAACCATATGAAAGAAATACGATTAGAATTTGTTCGCCTGGCGGTTGACATGAGATGTGTTTTAACGCGGCACATTTCTCAGCCTCTCAAGTGGCACAAGTGTGTTTTCGTGACAAACCTCAAAAAGAGAAAGAAAAAGAATGAGGAACAAATGGGTTATTTGCTTGCTGGGCTGAGTTTAATCTAAGTCTTTG
>JAQGCM010002005.1:0-12634 GCA_034699705.1 Hymenaphorura dentifera
TGATATCTTTAGCAAATATCACACGCCTATACCAAAGGGGGAATTCATTCAGTTGATCATTCATAAGATGTGGATGTGATGACGTCTTTTGGAATACCAGAACAGACCTAAGTTGAGCTAAAGTTATTTTTGTTTTTCAATTAGCAATGTCAAGCTCATCGTGACTATTATTTGGACAAGACGGACGCAGTTCCTTCCGTCAATTTCTTTTATATTGGACGTCCTTGGCCAACCCGCTGCCCTGTCGATGAAAGGTAAAGAAAACTAAAGCCTCTGATCTGCTCAAAATCTACCAAAATAAAAATCTGATCAAAAGATATTGCTTGGCTATCGAATTTCACGAGAGTGACGTGTGACGGGTCGTACGAATTTAGTAAAGTTGGACGTACATACGCAGGTTGGACGAAGATTTTTCTATTGTTCGCATCTTAACGACGCACGTAGAGTGTGTGTACACAAACCCGTTGGACAAAGTTCCGCAATACGGATGTGCCACGAGGACGACGAGCTTTTTATTCTTTTAACGTTGTTTTTTTTATCGTCAACTCGGTGTCGGTGCGACCGGATCTATTAATCCATTTATCAACTTTATAAGGTCTGGCGGTGAAACTTTGAAAGGGGGGACTCTTAGTAGTATTTCTTTCCTTTTTGTGCCATTTTTTCCCTTTGAACTTTGTTCTCCGCCCTATCAATTCCGACTTAGACCGCTGACGACCTATAATCACTTAAAAATACCTTTCTCTCTTTCTTTTTCTCTTTTACCCATTCACTTGAAATAATTCATTTCATTTTCATAGAACGTTCAAGATTCGACGATTCCAAGACGCTTGTGATGGTCCAGCCTACATTGGACCATCGACGAATTGTCGTGGAATGCCTTGCATCAAACACCAAGGTTTCCTCAACCCATTCAACATTCCAAAACTTCCAAGAGAACCGTTTCTCTGTGACCGCGTCAAACCCAAGGACACTTCTGTCCATGAAGTTCTCCTCGTCTAGAGTGAGCAAGAGCAAGACAGGAAAGAAATTAAACGTACAGCAACCATCATAAAAAAATATGAAATCCATCCAACCCAAAGAAAGCAATTACTTGCTCTGAACAGAACATTAAGCATTTCTTTTAATCACTTTAACTATAATCAACTTTGAGCTCAATAAAATATAATGCGTAATTATTTGGACAAGTATTTGTAATAAATTAGAGCATTTACACGTGTTTGATGGTGGAAGGCTGAAAAGTTCATTTTCTGTCCCTGACATGAAATAAACCTCGTCGTTGACTCGACTCACTCGACTCGATTCTAATCTAATTCCGAAGAACAAGAATGTAAAATTTAACGAGATTCAAGGCAGGATACCCGACCCGGACAAGACAGAGTCCACGGAGCTTCGATTCTATCGCTCGCTGGTTGCATACTGTATCAAAATTTATCAATTTTGATCGAGTTTTCTTGTTTAGCTTTGCACAACAACCAAACTCCTTGTTTGCCTTTCTCCTCTGACTTTCTCCATGTGTGCATGTGAGTGTTTACAATCCAAACGCTTTTGATAAGATGAAAGCTTCTCTCCGAGTCAATGTCAGCTCTCAATATGATTATACAAAAAAGTGAATATTAGGGTGTCTCATCTAAACCTAAACATGACAAAACTACATTTCTAAGCAGAGTACAAAGAAAATGCATAGAATCGTGGGAATTTTTTTTTACTTCTTTGAGTGCCGTCAGTGCCGTGTGAGAACTGCTGCAAAATGTAAAAATTGTTTGCAAAGCATTCCATAGACATGCAATGATGCAACAGTGGGAGGCATGCATGCATGACTGCCTGGCCAAAGCTTCAGCTTTAGGTTCTTTTCAAACTTCCGACTTTCTGACACCAAAACCTGCCGACATCCTTTTTTGCAAACGAAACACCTTTTAATAACGGCAAAGCTAAGGAATTGCTGCTTTTTCCCAAGAGAGGAATAACTATAAGCACTTTACATTTCTATGACCCTCAGAAAATTCTGGAGCCACTTGCCCATACACAAACATAACCAAGTGCTCGTTTAGGTTCAATTTTGGAAGAGCCATACTAAATTGTATGCGGAAATAAGAAGCAAGTTTCTAAGCCTTTAGGCCGAGGGCCGAGCTAGTCAAGCACATTTTTGCTCCAGTCATCCGGAAATGGCGGAACCTGCTGCTCCTGCTTGTGTCTACGTGTTATAAATTTCCGACCATTTGATTACTCCCCAAAAGCCAATGTTCCTAAAGAGAAGCTGCTACAGCCGGCCTTGAGCAAATTCTACTTAGAAATTCGATTGGCATTGAAACTGACTGGCACTGGCGACTGGACTGGCATTGTGTGAGCAGAGCATGTCCTTCCTTCTAACATTCAGAGCTTCCAGTGCAGCTTGATTCCCTTTGCATTTGCAAATTTGCAATGGTATGGATGCCCTGTCCAAAATTTAATATTATTATTACGTCAAAGAGATTTTACAAGTGTGATTTTACCACACAGAGAAAGCCAACTACATTTGCAAAAGAGAAAAGCGGCAGAGAAAAGAGACACCAAAAAAGTCAGAGCCAAGCCATTTGAATTGGAGGCTTGAGGAGACGGAGACGGTGTTATTAAATTTGTACGGTTCTTGAAGCATTTTGGACGTTCCTTCATTGAGGTTTTCGACTTGAGTGACACTACGAATGTGAGGGAATGATGTGATGTGGACTCATTCCTTCGGGTTTTCAGAATTCGGGCTTTTCGGTCCGTTTCTTCCTGCATGCTTACAACCCACCATGACATACACAAGTAGTACTGCTTGCTGCACAGCACGGCACGGCACAACGTTCCTGAATTTTACTCTGGGTCCTGTCCTAGAAAACTCGAATTCTACTTGAGTTCTAGGATTCTGCCAAAGGAGCACAAGACGGCGCACTCTCCTTTTACTTGGTGCCCGACCGACCCCGCTGCTGCTAGCAAAATACCCGGGCATCGGACTCCCCCGGCCGACCGACTTTCGGAGTTTTCCCCAATTATGAAGAGTCTCTCATTCCTTCCTCTGGAAGGCTTACCTTCTTCCTCCGGCTTACCCAAGGCTAGAACAAGAACTAGACGGATTTTTATATCTATCTTCAGTTCTTCACATCTTCTGCTCCGATTCGGACTCGGAGATTTTCTCTCTCTGCCGCTGCTGCTCCGTCTGTGTAAATTGAAGCAAGGCTAGTCAAATTGCCTTCCTTCTCCCCTGCCTCAGATAAAGGCTAAATACAAATAGAGTGCAGTGACAGGATGAGAACTTATTTACCCTCTGGTTCATTAATCAATTCTACGGTTCGAGCTGCTGAGCTCCACTAATTCACCATTTCCTACCTCTATTAAACCTCAATTAAAATGTGGCTTGGGCTTGGATGAGTAAATTATTATTTCCAGCTCGACTAGGTTTTTAGCAGCCACTTTCTTCCAGTTTGCTTTGCAAATCAATATTCCACAAGTTCAATCAAGTTTACAATCTTTCAATCTCTCGTTCATTGCATGGAAGTAGAGCTTAAAAAAGTGCATAAAATTCAGTGATCAACAAACAAAAGGTGTGAACAAGTGAAAGTTTGCCGCAACAATTTGTGTGACGACTCCGTATGAAAATCAGCACCGGGTTTTACTTTCTCCGAATTACAAGTACTGAGTGCTCATTGTTTGGATAAATATGACGGCATATGTTCGTCTGGAAATACATTGGGCGTTTGACCGGTGTTCGGCCTGCAAGAAATGAGAATGCATTGGCCACCGGTGTCATGGTAAGTTCATGCAAGAAAATCCGAAATCACAAATCCGAAAAAATGTTGAATGAGTGCAGTACTAGTACTGCTCTTTTATTACAATGTGCCTCGTTCTTTCGGGGCTCCAAAACTAAATCGGGATCATCCGTATGTATAATTTCTGTCGAATTGGTACAGAGTTCAGACCGACAAAATCTTTAGCAGGTTTCTACTTTTAGAGATGGCAAATAAAAAAAATCGGATGAGTGAAAGTTAAAACTTGAGATCGAGTACAAAGTTTGAAATTCTTTGACTCAAACTTTTCTTTCCCCTACGCTACGCTTCCTTCCTTCCTTCCAGCTGCACTTAGTTCCACGGTGGTAGGTTACTCATCAGAGGCAAGGCATAACTAACTTGTGCTTGGAGCAAAAATAATTACTAAGGATCCATCTCTAGCCAGCTAGTCTATGCAGTATCCTAGGAAGCAAGCTACGACCGGGTCGCGTGCGTGCACGACTGTAGTTAGTTTTGAGACTTGTGAGTTGAGTTGGAGCTAAGATCAAATTAGTTTAATGAGTGCGCCCTTCTCTCCAATCAGAAATCTCTGGAGAAGTCAATCTGCTACTGCTGCTGCTGCTACTTATCTCTCTCGGGCATGTCCGATTCAGGCTCTTTTTTCCACCGGATATTTATCTGTATACATTTTGTACGTGCTGTACATGGTACACTGTACACCCACCCCCCGGGCTACTAGAGTGTTTTCGGTTACAGAATTAGAGTACACACTCTCACTCTGTCCTACAATGTTTGAAGTTCTGAATATCCAGTTTAGTTGTCCAGTTTCGGGTTTCATTTCCGCAGAAGGAGTTGTTGAAAGTCGACTCTGCCTGTCTCCCCGTTAATATTAAGTGTGTGAGTGGAGGCAGAAAGGATGTAAAAGTCACAAAATGAATGCCCTGGCTTGGCTTTGGCTTAGGTACTTCCTGACATCCGACTTTCACTCATTATGAATTCACTCTTAGCAACTGCCTCCCTGCCATCAAAGTTCCTGGACTGCCTTTTTCGGATGAAACTGCACTTTACATTGTAGTGCAGGAGTGTGATTACCAAAAACGACTAAAGAACTCGTTCACACGGGTTCACACCTGGTCTCCCGCCACAGTTGCTGCCTGGACTTGTCAGTTCATTTTCTCTGTAATTCATTTTATGACACGCTTTTGACAAGTTGCAGAAAACCACCCACTCACTTCCAGTGCATTAGCACTCCATTTCCATTCCAGGACCCCTAGGAATGTGCCTTTGCAAGGTGACCGATGTTCTGAATTAGATTCTGGCAAGGCCTTGGCTATTTTCGGACATTTGAGCTACATTTTGGAATGAATTTGTCAGGATTTGGAAATGATTGATTCATAAAAATGGGAAAATTGTGCGATTTCGTATTCCTAATATCGGAATTCGTAGGTCCTTCATAATTTTCTTAGAATGCAAATCCCACTGGAAGGTGAGGGCGGAGAAAGTTACCTTTTACCTTTAGCTTTCTCCAGGTAGGAATTTATCTCATTAATTCCAGGCCTTTCATTAGCGCCGTCGTCATGTCGACTAGTGTCCTACCCTCACCGTGGGTGTTCCGCAGGACGAGTCAACTAAAGAGCTGAACTCTATTCTAGTCAACAATACTTGTAATCTAATGAATTACAGTCCACCTTTCGGAGCAATTTTCTGCCCTTTCATTTGGGTGCAAAGCATTGCATTGCTTTTACTTTGCTTTGCACGATTGTGCTTTTTGAATTAGATTTGAAGAGACTCGAACAAGACCCGACCCGAGTCATTTCATATTCATCAAGTTGACTCAATGATGATCGACCTCCGCGCATTTCCTCTTGAAAGCGAAAACCTAACCGCATCGCTCCTACACTACACTCCCCGATCCGACCAAACTAATCGAAAACATTTACGTGTTGCTCGGAAGTGGATGAGGCTAAATGATGAAAGAGAATAAATTCACGGACGACAGGGTTTTGACAATTCAAAAGTGTTTCTAGCCCACTGGGCACAATTCGTCGCCTGGCATTTTCTGCCTTTGAAGGTCGACAATTGACATCGACACACAACTTTTGACTGCTCGTAATTCCTTGAAGGAGAAGTGGAGTTTTTGTACATTTTTGGCTTCACAAATGTGGAGCTTCTGGGCAAGGTCGTTTTTGAAAAATGAACTGGATCATTTGAACTTTAATTTACATAAGACCAACAGTAACCCCCCCCCCTAGTTACGCTGCTTTGAGAAAAAAAGAAAATACTTCAAATCCTCCTACGCTTTGAATCTCTTGAGAGATCAAAAAATTTCTCGTTTAACGCAATTGAGTTTATTTCATTCACTTTGTGCTCCTTGCATAATTTATATGTACACAAACATGAAAAGAAGCACAAGGTGCATTGCATAGCATGGCATGGACTGTGAACTGGGCTTAACCTGCTTTCTCTTCATTTTTGAGTGGAGAAAATAGAGTAACTTGCTGGCTGCTCTGTTCTGCACTGCATCTGTAGCGGAATTGTATTTTTGAGAACTTGTAGAATATTTTAAGACACGGCGGCAGCTGAGCTGCTGGATAGGCCAGAAAACCTAGCAGTTACATATTCGAGAAGCTAGAGGCTAACCTAGATAGGTTAGAACTTAAACTAGAACTATGTACAACTAGAATTCTAGACGAGAGGCTAGAGCTAGAAGAGCTACTAATCCATGCAGGAGACATATTCACTCACACAACACACAAGTGGAGTATCGACCCGACACGAGGGAGTTATAATTTCGGATTACTCACTTTCCTTCTCCATGTTTTCATCAAGAGAAAGTCCCTCAACGACAACGTATATTTGAGACTTGTGTGATGTGACTTACTCTCTAGCCATTTTTTTTATATCTTCTACGTCGTTGTACGCCTTGGGTTAATTCGATGCGCAAAATTTTAATTTTTAAACTTTCAAAATATCAGCAAAAGTAACTCGGTTAGTGTGAAATATGTCGTCCATGACTTGTCCCAATCCGGCCATCATCCCTATCGACTCGACGGTCGAAATTGGAGCAGTTAGAAAATAGAGTAAATGCCGCATTAGAAGTCAAACTTTGCGTATTGTCACACTCTCACCTAATTAAAATTCTCTCCTGGCTAGTTTTTAGGAACATAATTTGGTAATCTTGAGGTGCTAAGCTCACCATTCCAAATGAGGGACTCATTGGAAAACCTTGGAGTTTGCCTAGAAAGTAACAAAATGAGATTACAAGGGAGCCTCAGTCTTCTTAATGAACTACTCTGTCGGAGCGACTATTTGCAATTTCTCTTCTTGGAAATTCAGACAGTCTAGAGTCGAGACTCTTCGGTGTTCTTACATAAGTAGGGAGAAATTCGAGAAATGAAATCTCTCACGCATTTGAACCTATTAAGACGTTGAATAAATGTAAGGGCGTCGGAAGTGAGAACACATTAATCAGGCTTCTTCATCTTTGTGACATTTATGGGGGCGAGGTTTTCGCAGGAATCTTGAAACGTGGGACGAATTCAAAATTTTCATGGCTGCAACTGGGAGCTGGAGAGCTGGGCTGGAACTGGAACGCGCTTCACTTTTGTTCAGTCGGGCACGAAAGTCTTTTTGTTGCAAACGAATGCAATAGCAGTGGCAATGGCAAATGGCAATGGCAATGTTAATGTGGAAGAAAGATTTTACGTGGAGTAAATCTTTTGTCAAATTTCTTCTTCCGACTCACGGACAAATTCAAAAGCTCAGAACTGAGCGGAAAAAGCAGTGGATTCATCCGATTTCAGGTGATGCTGCTATCTCCGAGTGCACACTTTTTGTAGTGTACTCCTACTCATAACTCAAAAAAAGTGTGAGAAATGTCGACCCATCTTTGTTGAAGTCAAACCCTCTTTCTCAGATACAAAACTCAAGTCAGACCCTACTCTAAAGAGATATTATTAGAAAACTACGCATTTCACACGCAAGTGAGATGCTAAACAAAAGTTTTGTTTACGGATTTGCTTTTGCAATCATTTACGTGCAATGTGCGAGAAATTCTCACAGGTCTTCTTCATCTTGACGAAGTGTGACAAAAATAATTGCTGCCAGTGCTAATGCCACTGCCACAGCTCATCTCCAAGATCAGCCTGACTTACCAAGTAAGTCTAGAAAACTTTTTAGGAAGAATCAAGCTTTTTATTTTTTTCGAGTCACCTTGGAGTTTGACGTCAATGGCGAGCAAGTGGTGTGTTGTGATGTGAATGAAACTAGTTCAAACTCATTCCGTACATAGAATAAGATGTGATGTGATGGGAAGTAAGTACGCAGTGGAATTTAGCAGTTTGGTGCGGAAGGATTTTTTTATATAGAATTTCCAGCATGAAACCTCACAAGTTTCTCCAGAAAACTTTAGCTTCTGGCTTTATTTATACCGATCAGCTGACCAGATCACTTTGATCCCATTCAGAAGAAATGTCCATCTTGAAGGATTTTTCGGATCTCATTCGCTCACTCAGGCAGTCATTGCTCAGAATTCAGAGTGAGTTTCGGCCCGAAATATTTTATTCAATTCTGGACATTCAATTCTGGACATTCAATTCTGGAGAATTCCTCCTGTTGGCAACTTTCTTCGCCTTGTCGCAAAATTTTATGCACAGCTTATCAATGTGGTGTTTGATGTGATGACAAGGCATTTTCCTATCCTTTGCTTGACAATCGACAAAGACAATCAGGAACTTACGGGCATCTAGGAATTCCATGCGGGTTATTTACCGAGACTCAGAGATAGAGAACTGAACTGAATGTGTTCCACTTGAATGACTCGTAGTTAGAGCATTTATTGAGGCAAGCCAAGAAGAGTTTGGCTGGTTAGCCTGAGTGAAATTCTTTCACCAAACAACGAGTGCCAGGAGCAGCAGTGCATTTGCATTTGCATTGGACAAAAACGGATGGAGGAGAGAAAGTCGGGTGATTCATGGACTTGAGAAACTTTCTCCGTACGAACGTCTGTGCCATGTTTGTGAGACCCAAACTCAAACACACTGCATGTGCTGTGGATGTGGAACCCGCCTCCCCGCCTCGCCTAGAGTCTTCCGACAACCACATAATGAGCATGTCTCCAGAGTAAGCATAATAAATGTGAGGTGACGGTCACATCATTTCTACGAGCAACAATCTCTCTACTAATTGCGGATTAGAACCCAAACTATGCATGTTTGTCAAACGACAGTCCTGGTTAGGGTCTACCCGGGTAAATTTGCCTCCTGATTATTCCCTTGTGTAATGAATTCTCAAAACAATCTAGCACACTGTGTATGTTTGAGCAAAGAGTACATAACTTTGCTTTTACAAAATTCATCCATTCCTCGAATCAAACGCTCGCAAAAATCTCGAGGGACAGAGCCGGAGCAGCTACTACGTGAATTGCGAATTCCACTCACCGTTTTCGGGTTTCGATCTTTCGATTAACACCACCGAAACCAGTGAGTACTTACTGAGTTAGTGAGTACATACGTCGAATCGATTTAGACTCTTACTTTACTGTACTTGCTGCATGTGTTTATACCCGGGCAACCTCCCGCTGGAATTCTTTTGCTTTCCTATGGAGCAGTTCAACTCACAGTCAGACACGAGTTGAACTAAATACTCGACTCCAATACTTGCAATACCCGGAGTTTGTGTTGCCCTTGCCCTCGTATTTTTGGTTGGCCTTTAGAGCTATCGAGCTATGGATGTACACTTTTGTTGTACACCTAATGAGCCTAGCCGTTATTTTCCCAAAGGAATCTCATTTATTATTCTTTAGATGCCCGGACAGCTCTGACCTACTCACACAATTCAATTCAATTCAGTTATGACATTTCTCTCTACTACTTTAGTTTTGGTTGGTGCTACTGGCTAATCTGAGGCATGCTTTCTAAACGTGCTCCCCTGCCGAGCCTCACCCTTGAAAATGAAATGTTGGCAAAATGTTGTAATGTAAATCGTAATTGTTTTCTCTCTAATCTGGACTACAAAGGAAGCAAGCAGTCGAATGGAGTCGAGCTCAAAAAGTACAGTGTAGTGTGCGCTTAGCCCAAATCCGAAAATCGGTTTATTGTACGGACACGAAGAACATGAATGTGCGCTCAACTGCATGATTTCACTCTGAAACCTTGCATTTGCAAAAACTAGGTCTCAAGGTTAACGCACTAGGGCCCATACCACGTGCAAGCGGAGACAAGTATTTTTTGTGGTTTCACCAGTCTGTCTTTTTTGTACGAGGTTAGCTTTCCAGCAGTAAAAATTGGGCATGACAAGTACAAAAAAGTCCAAAATTCATGGGTCGAACGTGAACTGAGAGTTCATTTGACTTTTTCAAAAAAAAATGGCATGGATTATTCCTACATGAATTTACTTTGTGGTGAGAATTGTGATAGTGAAAGCTAGGCTTTCACTTTCACCTGAAGGTAGCCAACTTTCACAGCTAATACGAATCTTCTGGCTCTGCACTCCGTATACCAACCTTCTCGGATTTCCGAGAAGACAGACCTTTTACTCGAAAACCTTGCAACTCATTTGCACCAAACCAAAATACGAGATTTAATTAAATTGTTTAATTATGCTGGTTAACTGGTGCTATGCTGGTTATGCTGAATTTTTTTTACCCTAAACACTAAAGGAATCGACCTTTCTTTCTACCTGAAATGCCCTTCCTGTTGCCACCCCTATCTCCTATTAATTAAGCATTAGCTGCTTTCATAAATGTTTCAAGATACCAGGATTTAATCAGAATGTCAAACATTGTAACTTTTACTCACCCCGATTTATGTTTCCATCTGCTTCAATTTGCAATAACATGAGGAAGAAAGTCCTGTACAACACCTGGCGCCTTGGCTGGCGCACATGTTAAGCTAGCGCTAGCAACCAATATTTTATATTTCATCATTCTTTCTTCCCTACTTTTCTGGTTCGGCATCGGGCGGGTATTCTAGCATCGGGCATTCTGCCATCGGTTTTCTTATTTATTTATGACCTGATGCATCATGTAGAACAACGCTCCCATTATTGTACAACATTGAATTCACTCACCTGTGCTGTTACTACAACTTCAACCATGTCCAAGCATGCCCTTGCTTTTTATTTGAACGCTGGACAACCGAAACCGAAACGAATCACAACTCTCAGTCAGTCGTGCTCTTGAGGGAGAAAATTGACGGTCTCATTAATAAAATTCACTAGAAATGGTAGAGGAAAATGAGGAAAAAGTAAGAAGGAATGAAGCGCCATTCGTCTCCTTGACTTTTCAATGAACCAGAAGAGTACACATAGAAGCACAAAAAATCTAATTGAGCTATCGATTTCGATTTGGTTGTGAAATGTAGTAAGTAGCAATTACGGTTCATATTTGAGTAGCCGTTTGCTCCGGTTTTCCAAGTTGTGCGTGTTTGACCAATCTAAATTCATGAAATAATCAGGAATCGTCGTCGTACGTAGGCTAACTTTCGCAGACTTCACACTCAGCAATTTCTTGAAGCAGTGCAGTGCAATGCAAATTCTCCGGATTAAGATTAGTGGAACAAGTTTGCCAAGTAAATATTGAAACCAGAACAGTTGTATTATTAGTAGTAGACTCACTAATCCCTTTAATTCCTTCTCTCAGCAAATATTTAATTCTAACACGACCAAGACATTTCTCCAGTCTAGATTCTAGAATAGTACAGTCGGTAGTGTGCGTGCGGGTGTGTGGCAGAATTTGTGTTGTAGTGAGATTGTCGTAGTGAATGAATTATAAGAAGTGTCACCTCAAATTCGAACTGTGGAAAAAGAGTTGGAGCCGAATTACCCGAATCCGGGTACTATTCTGTAAGAAAAGCAGCATGTAGAAATCCTAGCAGTCAGTAGTTATCTGTGCTAGGCAGGGTTGGTGCAATGGTGTGAAATTTGTGATGGTTTTTCTCACTTGATTCCTTTGACAAATTTTGTTCTGTTGGAATTTGGGCGACAGAATGTCAGCGGCAGGCATGCTCTAGGCTCTAAACCGCCTGATTCTCTCTGACAGGTACTTTATTTGAGCATTTATTTTGTACAACATGCGAGCAAAATTGGTTTCTCCTTTTAACATCGGATTAGAAAGGATGTTCCCAGGAAATTTTGTAGTTTTTGCCTTTTATGTCTTTTAAGACGTATTCAGTCTTCCTTCGCTCTGGCTGGTGAAAGCAGAATTTTATTGAGATTTAAGTAATGAGAATTTTTAATGTGTATTTTCACGGCACAGCCGAAACATTTGTCAATCATAGGTTAAGAGGTAGGACATATGATAGTGACCTGTCCTGTGCATAAGGGGCTTCAAAAATATCAATATCTTAATAAGAAGGTATAGCATCTCGCGCTGTTCATTCTTTTAATAAACGTTATGGAAATTTTACCAAGAATGCCCGGATTTCATTTTTTAGTCGGTGGTCGTAAAATCCCAAAATCTCGGCTCCCTGGGAGAAAGTTCATATTCGCCAGCCTCAAACATCTTCGGATTTATTGTGGTCTCGGGTTTTTATATTAATATATTACGACTTTTTGGCCACGTTTCGGCTTCATACCAATTTCGCACATGAAGCCTAAGTCATAATTTCTAACCGTCGTTTTTTATTTAAAATTTGCCATAAAAATCAGGGAAAATTTGAATTCACGCTATGCTTTTCGGCTCGAACTCAATATTAAAAAAGGCAGTACTTTCAGCCATTTTACTACACGTATTGTCGTTAAAAAGAGCAACTCAAAAATAGACCATTTTAAACCCTTTTATTATGTAATTGGTTGACAATTGAATAAAGTTCATCTATTTGATTTGATTTCTTTATTAACGTGATAATCCAAAGCAGTCATACATACGAATATGCTTGTTGTCTGTCTAATTA
>JAQGCM010002006.1:0-12630 GCA_034699705.1 Hymenaphorura dentifera
TCGAAAACCACACCAAATCCACCCCGTCCCAAACACTGGATAGGCTCAAATTCTCTCAAATATTGAGAATTGAATGGAACTATTTGATCTTCTCCAAGTCCAGATTGAGACAGACTTGACGAAGTGGAAAGAGTTCTCCTCCGTTCACGTTCACGAAGTTCACGTTCACTCCGTTAACGAAGCAAAGCTCGCTGTTCCTAAACAGTAAAATGAGTATTTAAAAGTAGTTTTTGATAGTAAAAATTTTACTCTCCCTTAATTTATACAAATCATGTTGTCTGCAAACCTCTTGGTCTTTTGTCCAACGATCGACGAAGAATTGGGTCACCTCTGCAACCGTCTCGCGCCAATGGAGCCAATGGAGTCGTTTCGTCTCTGTCGTACACAAAGAATGGTCCAGAATAAAATGGTGCCAAGGCTGTACTCGTCGCTTCCTGCGTTATTAGTTGGACACACTTTTTTAAAGCTTTACTTGGTTTCCATTCGATTGTCTTCTGTCCAGCCTCTGGTTATGCCCTTTGATCTCGACCCCGTTCAGGTCATCCACGGCAAGCAACACAGTTGTCAGCAACACGGTTGAGTGGAGCTTCTTACTTCCTGATTGCAATTTTCTTGAGCACACGACTGGAACAACTTTTTGATTGTCTTTTTCTTGGTGTCGGTGGGGACGTTGCCAATAAAAATAGTGCGGCTATACTTGGCTTTGGGCGCATTCAGAGCAGCAATCCTCGGCCTCAGCGTCCTCATCGTCATCTTCTGAACTTGTCGTCGTCGTCGTCGACTTGTTCATCTTTTTGTTTGCACTCGGGCCCTCCTCGTTATTGTCATTGTCGTCGTCCTCGTCCGACGGACTTGGACTTGTCGTCCTCAACTTCCTTGCCTTGCTCTTCTTCTTGGCCAGCTGGGCCAGCACTTCCTCACTCAGCCTCACCGCCTCACCCTTCTGATGACTCTGCCGAATCCGGCTGATATCCGGTGATACGAATCGCGGCTGCGTCATTGTTGCTCAACTTGACGTCGCCGTCGCCCAAGGTCTTCTTAAGCGGCTGCTTCCGATTCGGCGGGTTTTGCTTCGAGGCGGGAGTCGCGTGAGCTGGACGAGCTGGTGGCGGGTTTGGCGGGTTATTTTTTCCTTGTGCTGGCACTGCCTCTGGTCGAGCGAGGTCAAAGTTGACCCTTGGATTACTCGTTGAATAGGGCTAGATTGTGTAGAGTGTATAGATCCAAAGTGAAAGCGGGTATGACAGTTTGCCTTGAACTTGAGCCGGACACGGAAGAATTATTTTGACAAGGAGAATTTTGTCCATCAGTTCTTGACGGGGGGGGGGGGGGGGTTCACACTTTAATTGTTTTAACCAAACGAATTCTATCTATTTTTATGGATAATATAAATTATATGGCACATTAATTGATCTTCGGACTGCGATTTCGGTTCGGGTCGTTACAGCGTTGCTTGGTGCTTTTGACACTTTGCTTTGTGGTTGGGCAGGCTGGTTTGGCATTTCAATTTCTTCCCGCACGATGGACAGTGATGGCCATTGCCATGCTTTTGGTCGACGTGTTGGTGCTTCTGTTGTGCATTTTGAAAAGTCGAAGGGCAATGAGGACACTGATGTACCCTTTTCTTTTTGGCAATTTCTTTGGCAATTTTTTCCGCTGCCATGGCTTTCTTGCCCTTCCTTTTCCGACTTTGTTTTTTTGTGGAAGCTGCAGGATTGTCAGTTTCTGGCTGATCAGGGGGGGGGTTTTGTCTGACAACTTCTTCCAAGCTGCTCTCGTCTTCACCATTGCCTCCTTCTTCATTGTCGACATTTGCGTCAGCCATACCTTGGTCGTCTTGGTCCTTAAGGTCCTCAGCTTCCTTCTCTTCAACTGCAACGGGAATTGGCGGTGGTGACTCTTTCTCTTTTCCTTTCAGGTTACGGGCGTAAACGTCCAGGGTTGGAAAATCATCTATGTTGAGAGCAGGGTATTGCTTCTTACCAAGTGCATTCTTTCTTGTGTTCCACAACTGGAAGAACTCAGGTTCGAATTTTTTTGAATACGTATCCACAAAAATCTGTGGTGGTATGTGGACAATATCTTTCAATCTGGAAGCAGAAACAAGGAAAAACTTTGAATCAGCTCCACTGACACCCGTGGACGTCATTTCCTCTGAAAATTTATGTTGGCAAACTTACTCATAACACGGGTCAAGTTTTGCATGACGTCCGAAGGGGATCCAACTCGGAGTAGCCATGTTGACAGCTTCTGCCATGTTGTGACCACTGTTGAAGCCTTCGTGTAGTGAATGGGGGAACGTGATTACGAATTCCTGAGCCTCCTGACTCACACGATAGACCTCTACTCCACGATCGATCAAACGTTGCGGCGGAACCAGGCATGATTTGTGCTGCACAAAAACCGGGCATTTTTCATACTCGGTTGGCCATTCCTCCTTAAGCATATCGATGACCTTGGTGTAGCTAGAAGATGGTATGCCATACCTATTCACACAACAAATAGCTAATATATATTTTAAACCACGGCGTAGGGCGGTCAAACTGGCATTAATTGCAAGCTATTGTTTTAAAAATTGTCGTACCAAATTTTTGGAGAACCCGTGTGAAGAAAGGACAACGAATACAAATTGAGGTCTTCGCAATGCAGGCCAAATGTAGAATTTGCGTGTCCGATATAGCAAAATGGGGTGTGCACGCCAGGCCAAAAGAATTTCGGTGCCAACATGTCGAGGATGCCAATACTGGACTCCGGACTCCACATCGTATCGCGATAGCCTTTGTCAAATAACTCAAATTTTGGTACTCCTTCAGAGTACAAGGCTTCCCTACCCTCGTCCGCATTCCAAAATTCGTCATCAGTGCTTGTTTTTCCCCTTAAGCAAAACAAGTCGATGGGTCAGATTTGGCAAGTTTTTTCAAACTAATTAATGACAAATTTCATAGACAAAAAATTCGTAAACAAGCACAAGTGCCTTATAAAGTGACTTGTGCTTGTTCTACTTTCCATCAAAGTTTGCAAAGTGCAAACTAGAACAACAAACTCTTCAAATCGAGCCGAATGGCTGATTTTTTAAAAATGTAATGTTACGTTAAGAGCAAGACCTTTTCCATTGACTTTCTTAAGCAAACAAAATATGACTGGCTCGCTTGCTTTTTGGATGTGATTTTGCCAAAAATAATTTAAAAACTTACTCTCCAGCCTCAGTGAATTTTTTAAAAGAAACGCTGCGAGTTGATTCTGACGAAATTTGGAAACATTTTCCGACTTTTGACAGTCTTTGGACACCCGGTTTGAGCGTTTTCTTTAGGTCCTTGTAGTCCTTTGACCTTGCCTTGAACCCTGTTGGTGGGATTACTTTGACGATTCCAAATTTTGCATATCCTTCCTTCTCTAACTTCCTCAGGTAACCTTTGAGGTCTGAAAATTCCTCCCAGGAAGGTTTCAGAATCGGAGCAGGAGGCACCTTATTCATATTTGCATAGCACTGCACTTTATTTTTGGAAAACTTAAAATTTTTGACAAAATTGAAACTGAACAAACTTCAAGAAGGATTGACTGAATTTGTTGTTGGGTTTGCTACAGGCTACAAATTTCAAGTTCGCGGACTTTTGTTTGAATTGGCCCACATTCAACACTGCGTCGTGTGCAAAAGATGTGCAAGGGGGCAAAACGAGAGTCAATGACGAATACCCAGAGTTGCACGCGTTTTGAAAAATACCCATAGCGGCTCGGGTTTTGAAAAATACCTTGATTGGCTCGGGTTTTGAAAAATACCTTGAGTGGCACGGCTTTTGAAAAATACCGATAGCGGCACGGGTTTTGAAAAATACCTTGAGTGGCACGGCTTTTGAAAAATACCGATAGCGGCACGGGTTTTGAAAAATACCCATAGTGCCATGGGATCTGAGTACATTTTTACAAAATAAGTGCAACAACTTTATAACAGGGGTGCACTGAACCTTAATTGAACTACTATCTAATTTCTTACTCTGCTAAGAATACAAATTCATTAAAACTACAACAACCAGCTGGTACGACGACAGCAAATAGCAAAAGTACAAATTACATTTACATAATAACTAGCCTACCAGTAAACCTACGCTCGAATGGTTAGAAATTTAAGGTTCTTAAGCCTTGGCTGAAGCCGCCAAGGCTGCTTTTGCAGCTTTCTTTGTCGTCTTCTTAATGCGTCTAGCTATTTCTCTTTCAGTTAGACGAACAGGAGTGACGTTGACACTCGGGGTGATGGCGGTTTGGGAAGCCAAGGCTATTTTTCTGGCCTTCTTGTTTGCCTTCTTGTTTTTTTGTCTTTTCTTATTCATAGCCTTCTTGCTAGGCTGCAAATCTGGTCTTCTGTAAAGCAATGCTTTGCTTTCTTTGCGTCTCTCGTAGCAACAGAAAGCCGCCGGCCCATGGGTTCCTCTCTCATTCCAACAATTGTGACAAAGCAACTGCCGAATTTTCTCCATTTCAGGCTCTCCACTCTTAATCAGCTTGGCCAACTGTTTCAGCTGACCGCTAATGTACTTATCGGCACTCAAAGTGCTTCCAAGCACTTCGGCTACAGCTTCCACATTAACGGGTCTGGCGATAACCAATCGCAAAATCATGTTATCCCCCAGAACGTCATTGTCCTTCTTGTCGATGACCTTAGCAAGTCTATGTCTCCACTCGAGCAATATTTTGAACAGTGCACGCTGGTCTGGTAGCAAATTTGAAATGTCCTCATTGTTCTTTGTGCTGAATGCGCTCAAATCGTCCAAAGTTTTCCTCATCAAAACATCCATTTTCACCTCTACGCTTGCTGGATTCGTGTACTTGTCTATACATTTCGACTTTGTGTCCTCAATTGCTGTCAAGACTTCTTGCAATCCTTCCTCACCAAGTTCTTCCATCAATTGAGTCTTCATTTTATTAAATACTCGTAGGGGAAAATGGACATCGTTGCAACTGTAAATAGTCTGGCTTTCGGTGAATCCTTGACCAGGCCGCAAGCGCCAGTCCGACAAAGTTTCCTTGTGTTTGAGCAAATCTGCATCGTCAGGGTAGAAAGCTTTTGCCAAATTGGATCCACTCACCGCATCTCCACCGTTCAAATTCTGATATAAAATCTGAAGATCCAGAGCTCCGGCCAAATAAATTGAGTAGCACTTTTGCAATTCCAAAACATCGTTTGCTAGGCCAACCATAACTTTAAGGTGCTCTGTGGATTCCAAAATCGGTTTCAGAAACTTTGAAATTTGCGAATGAAGGCTCAGGCTATCAATCAGGAAGTGGCCTCGCTCCCAACTTTCAATTTGCATCAGAGCCACGAATCCTAAACCGCAAGAAAAAGTGTGAGACCGGAATTTCATAGGCAAAGGTGAAAATTTATAAAAATTAAAGAAGCATGAATTACAAACCTTGTCGAGTGTCAATCGAGTGCCCCTCGAGATCAAAAGCGATCTCTGTGCAATCCTTTAGTTTGTTCGCCAAATCCTCAAGTTCCTTAGGTGTTGTGATCCACTTTGGGTTTGGTCTCTTGTTGGTTGAGGTATAAATACCCGACTCTGGACGTATTGCCAGAAATTTCGAGGAAGGAACCCAATCCTTTATAGTCTCAACAAGTGGATGAGACTTGAAGTCTATTCTGTTCAAGTTGACCATTCTAGTTCGTCTCACGAAATCCTCGTGCAAAGATTGTGGCCTTTCTAAGTTGTTTGCTTTGAAATATTCTTTTGTTTCAGCTCTTCGTTGTCTGAATTCTTCCAGCTTTAACTGATTGTTTGACTTTCCTGATAGCGATACCTGTGCACAATTGAACAGCAATTGTAACGACAATTGCAATACAGCCTTACAAAAAGGTCTAGCAATCGAAAAAATTAATAGTATTACTTGTTTTGGCACTTCCGGGAATCTAAACTGTTTTCGCAAATCTGAGTAGGTTGGCTTGACGGAAGAGACCGTAGGCTTGGATCCGAAAGAATTGACATGTCCGTATTCAGGTTCATCGTCTTCCCAGCTTTCCATTACGCCAATATTGGTCAGAGCGGTTGTAGCCGTTTTGCCGTAATAGCCATGCTTATAGCAGGGTGCAGTGTCTTCCAAGCTCTCCGTTCCGCCAAAGGTGGCACGAGACGAATCCTTTCATTAATTAAATAGGCATATTAGTGCAAGGACCTCATCGATGTGACGTTAAATTAATCTCGAGTTAACTGGCAAAGACAAAACTGCATGCAATAATTACCTGTGAACTTTGTGCTGAATAGTTCGTAAATGCAGAACCTAATACGGCGCTAGGTTTACTCCGGACTGAGAAATTGCCGTCCAATTCTACGTCACCAAAGTTGACATGATTACGAGAAGGTAAGGCTGGCCGTTCTTTCAAATCAGAACAATAGGAGGGCTTGGTGACCGTGGCCGTAGCAGAAGATGGCCGTGGTACGTTTCCTTGCGCAAATCTAGCTTTGCATTCCTCTGCAGTCTTAGCTCTATCCTCCGACTCATCATCTGTTGAGTCATCCATCCCCCAGCAAGGGTCAACCCTTCTGGAGTTCCGAGATTGTTGAGACGATTGGAATCCTCGGCCAGATTTGCCCTTCCGTTTCCCCATTGCTACCTAAGGACAGCATAAAAGTAACAGTTTGCAAACACAGAAACACAAAAAACTGTATCGCAGATGCGCGGTTTCGCGGAAATGGACTTTCCGCATTCCTGTGAAAACAGCTTTAAAGTTCTCAGTCAAAATTTCGTCTTTTAATGACTTGTTTAATCAATTGCGTGATTGCGGTACAACTAATTTGCAAAAATTACGCTAAACGCACCTCCAAAAGCCTTCACGCTAGTCTGTGTCAAGGTATCCGTTGAATCCGAACCCCAAATGCAAGCTTGAACTAACTCCAAAATCCAACTTTATATTCAGGTGACCAAAAAGTGATGCGAGGATAGTCAGGTGGGCCAGACATTGCGAATTCCAGTACTTCCGTATCATCCAAACTCTTCCGTAAAGATTCAATGGTTTCCCTTCTAACGCTTACTGACCACCAAGACTAATGTGACCAAGGAGTGATGCCAGGTCAATGAAGTGAGCCCGACTTCGCGAATTTCAGTACTTGCTTATCATCAAAGCTCTTTCGCAAAGATTCAAAGCTTTCCCAAAATAACACAAATCGACTTACGACACAAGTATCGCACACCTTCAATGTACAAACCAAACAAAATAATTGTAGGAGAATATAATGGTGGCACACTTTAATAATTGCAGAAATAAGTGCGCTTGTGACGACGAATAGTTATAGCTAGTGAAGCTCACCTGATTAGAAATCGATGGCCACCAAAGCCAAGTGCGAACACGAAGTTAGGCACTGTCAAATGAATTTAGCAGGAGAACGGGTTTTTCATTTTGTTAAATCTCAAAAGAACAAGTCAAAATTTTAATGCGCATTTTGGAAAGCGATCGGAGGAGAAGTGTGGCCAAAGTTTGAGATGCAGCGCCCAAGCCAACAACCAAAGTTTTCAAATGCGCAGAAAAGCAGGAGGCAAGCCAAAGCTTTGGTAAAGGCAGATGCAGAAATGCTGAAACACGCAAAGAGAAGAGGGTGTGTGTAGCTTTCCAAAGGTCCGTGAGGGGTGCATAAATCCATACAATCGGAGAAGTTAAACTGCAAGTGAAGCTAAACTGTGAATTGATGAATCGCACTGCTCGGCCCTCGTTTCAATTTAACTGATAGAATTAGTAATGCATAATTTGAAAGAAAGTCAAAAATACTGACAGCAGCGAAGCTCAGGAAAAAAGCAAGATTCACAAACGCTATTCCCGACATCGTGCTAACCTGGAACTCAGAACCGTTACTTAGAAATTCTGGAGCTCAATTTTACGTTTTTACACCTTCAGTTCAACTTCAATTTTAATCGTCCTTGCTTTCAATTTTTTACTATTACTTTTCGAATACAACAAACCAGACAAACGTTAATTCCAAATTCCATAAAAACAATTAGCTTTATTGAGTAAAGTTATGACAACTTAAGCACAACGTTGTTGTCGTCGTCAGCACAACCAAAACTAGGCCTACAGAAAAACCCAGACCATTCTACCTAGATTTCAATTTCACAACGTTATGGAAATTCAAAATCGGCCAAAACTTTCAAAAATTCATCGTCGTCATCAAAACTACTAAATGGATTTTCAGCCGTGGCCAGGGGAACACTTGTTGACATCACCACACTTTCACGTCCATTACCGTTCAGCGGTGGAGGAGTTTTGTTTTTATCTGGTTCAAGTATTCCGTCCTGAGCTTTTTTCTTCACATTTACCAACTGTTTATAGTTGGCTGCTATTGCTTCGTACGAAAAATCACAAAATGAAGACAGCTGAACATCACTGGAAGGGGTGTGGTCGGCATGGATATTTTGAAACGCATTATCTGCATAGCTTGTCATCAAAATTATATTTTTTAAAGTAACAGTTAAAATTAGCTGTCGTTTAAAATGTAGCAGCCCAACCTTTACAAAAACAAACATTAATTACAGATAATATTGCAAATAACTGATCAATATATTACGAAATAAGAATTTCAACCTTTATGTCAGACTTACGTTCTGAAGTGCCAAACAAGTTCCAAGTCGTAATTGACTAGAGTACGCTGCCACAAATTTGGTGTCCAAAGCTGCCAAAATGACCCCTTGAGAATTTGAAATTTTAGTTTTTAAAATAAATTAAATGCTAATCTCTGCCAGCGCACTCCTAGTAGACATGTAAATATTATTGCTTTTTTACCTGACGGATCTGTCAGTTTCACAGAAGGTGGTTTAAATTTTCCATCCTTTTCTGGAAGAATCTCTGGGCTTTCTTGCAAGGCTACTGCTAGAAATGGAATTTTTAATGAGACAGGAAACCGTTTGGCCTTTGTTCGCACCCATTCAATATTCATGATGTCAAGGATTCCATTCTGTCCTCCAACTTCCAATCCTAGGGCTTTGCGTAATTCTTTCCAGGTTTGCCTTTGAAAAATTGATATTTCTGGTCTGTCTTCTTTCACTGGTAGCTGCGACGGAATCGAATACATTTGATGTGCAAATCGGTGAGGTTTTTTGGATGATGTTTTGGCCATTAACAAAGGTAAACTCCCAGCTGGGCCTGGGAATTTTCTCTTTTCCCCCTGCGCAGCCATGTTTAAATTTGAAACCGGAAGTTGAAATTCACCAAAGTAGCAAAAGTCACTAAAGTCTGAAGTTTTCTGTTGTCCAGTCCTACATCCAGAGCTGGCCAGCAATTGCGTCTCAATTTTGAAAGTTTGCGGCTGGCTAAACAGAGCGCCGATTCTTGAAAATACATTGATGTTGCGGATGCAAAGGGCTTCAGAGTTTTGAAGTCGAGGTTAAGTGTTGCTAAAAACTCGCTCAATTAATTCTATAAGAATTCAAATATATAGGTATTATTTAAAGGTTGTATTTGGGTTTTGGTTTGAGCACTTGTTATAATATATTTTGTTGAATGCAATTTGTTTTTCAATATGAAATTGCAATGGATTTTGTCGGTTTGAAAGCTGCCCCCAAAGTTGAGCACAAAGAGTTAGCACAAAATGAAGCATTCAACTAGAGTTGCAGGGAAACATCAAATTTGTTTTAAATGCTCTGCAATCGGAAGTTGTTCCACAAATATCAAACTACACACAGACAACGTTTTCTCTAAAACGTGTGCAGACATTAGTCAATCAAAAATTGCAATGACGCAAACAAGGTAGACACAACGAGCTTCCATGCAAACATGAACAAAGCCATCGTTACGACATTACAATTTTGCTGTGTAATCGTTAAAGGATACATCCATTTTCCCCCATGCATTTGACAACAATGCTAAGCTACCCTTAATTTCCTTGTAGTACTTAAATGTAATTGGGTCGAATTCTTAGGAGGTAGGCTCGAGATAAGTTGTCCCACTCAAAGGACGGACTTTTGCAGATAACAATCTATAGGCAGATAAATACACAATGCCAGGAAACTTCACCAAATTGCACCGAAAGTTATGACAATTCACAAAATATTAATACTCGCATACGGTTGGAGAGATGCGAGTCCAAATTGGAATTTTATGTGAAATATTATTGTACTTTTTTTTTTGGAATTTTCAATTTTAAAGTCATTAAGTATGTACTAGTCTAAAAAATGAGTTTAGCATTTAGCAGTCGTCCTCAAAAGTCTTGCCTTTGATATCTGGACAAATGGCCAATTTGCGCATATCTGACTGAGGAACGTCTATGAGCTGACCGCTGTTAGTTCTACTTTTATTGATATGCTTATTGTTGTTGTTGCTATTTGGCAATTCCATTTGTCCCGAACGCATGTCTTTGGAATATAAATGAAATTAAAGTTATTATTATTAGAGTGCGTATATTAGTCAAATAAGAAGTTATACAACAAAATCTAAACTGTTTAAATTGCGTGATGTAAATTGGCAAAACTCTTTTATTTCCAGCAGCGGTTTAGTCACCATTTTTTTTCCAAAAATGAATCTAGATTTCACTCACGTCTTCTTTTGAGAAATGTACGACACATTCTATCATCTTTTGGTAAAAATCATCGTGAAATTATCGTCAAATATATTCCTTTGTTCCTTTGTTGGGAATGACGCAAAAAATGAGAAAGGCATTGGTTTATTTTTCCATTTACGTTTTGCAAAAAAAAATTAAATGTTGCGATTTGCCATTCAAATCAATACTTGTAACAAAGTATTCCATGTTTTTCATTATGGATTGAATAATTTAAATTCATTATTCCGATCACGATGAGACCAATTAAATATTGATCAGAAAATATTTAGTGGTACAGAGCTATGGAAGACGGCAAGAGACGCATTCATTGATGTAGGGTTTCCACTATGATCTTATCTGAACAGTCCGCCAATAGCAAAACATTACAAAATTTACAACACAATTTTTGCAGGTTTTATTTAATTCAAGTCCACGTGCGTGCGTGCGTGTTGATTTGTTAAAATTAGTTGAACGATCAGCATGACAAAATTTATTCTTGTTTTTCTATTGTTGGGTTTTTATATAAATTAAAATGTTTGCCGGGGCCGGAGCCAAGAATGAGAGCAAGTCTAAAGTGAGAAGAGAAGGCGATAGTTTTATGGTACAAGGAAATCAAAACGAAGAATGAGAAATTCATCCGTACGAAGGAGTTCCAGTCCCAAAAAGAGTTTTGTATGAAGAAAAACAAAAACCAAAATTAATCAAAGGAGCTCCTTGCATGGCAGGTAAAAATAATTTGGAAAATTTGGCTTGGTTTATAATTGAAACCGGATTGCTATGCACTGTTCCTATCTGGAAATTTTTGAAATTAATTGTATGTTACGTCATAATTTTTAACCAGGACAACAGATTTGCATTGCCAACTAATACTATGAAGCTGGGCATGGTGCTTATGAGGAGGATAATATTATTTATGCGTCTGTGCTGGGATGGCTATGCTTGACTGAATACCCTGACCAAGATGTAATGTACAAAAGATTTCAGTATTTTTATATTTGGAAGTTGTCCCCATTTTTGGAATTGAAAGAATGTGATTATTTTATTGAATTGTTTTGCAGTTGACAATTGCCTCTGTTGTAAGAGGAGATGGAAAACTACCCTTCGTAGCCCCCCCACGTCGGAGCGATTGTTACATTCACGGTGAGCACTCTGAAAATTACTTTTCCGCTGTAGTGTAAACTACAACATTTATAACTTGAGACCTGGTGTACTTTGTCAGTTTATAGTCAACTAGGTTTATGCTCCATCGTCCACACCTTCTCTGCTATTGTAATTGTAATTAAGAGAAACGCAAAATTTATTTCAACAGATGAGTTATTCTAGCAATTTCCCATTTTTTGTACATTGCAAATAATGTGCTTAAATCTATTTGATTAGTCTTTAGGCACCGCTTAATGCAAGCATCCATCCACAAATGAAATCCTGGCGTGACATGTTTTAACCCAGAATTTGTTCACAGTTTTTATTCCTACTTTTCTTTAAGCTTTACATTTCCACCATTTAATTCATTTTTTCTTTTTAGCCTAATTAAAATATTTTTTTCTGACTTAGTTTTTCCAGATCCAAACCTGAAGACTCTTACTCAAACTTGAAAACATGGATTTGAACGCAGATTTAAGCGAAGGAGCAGACTACTTCGACTTGATCAAAACTGAGACTGAAATGAGTGGCCCCATCATTCCTGTCGGATTCATTGACTCGAACGACTACATTCTAGCAGTCACAGACACAAACTACAATTTGGGTGGCTCATTTCACAAAACGTACATGGATGATGCTGACATGTTTCCCGAAAACTGTTTAGTCAATGCCAATTTGGACTGTCTTTCCCAGAATTCTTCTGATGAAAATTACCAATTGCTTATTCCAATGCCAATGTCAATGTTTAACCACTGGCCGAACACTGACCTCTCCGGAGAGGCGACTGTTACGAATGAAGAATGGTTTGGGGAAGGTAGTGATGTCACAACCCTAACAAATATCCTCGACCCACCAATATACGCTACTCATGGTCAAAACGAAACCCCTGACGGCGGAACTCCTCAGTACAAAACCGCATATTGTGACGCCAGAGGAACCGGAAGTACAGACAATCAGATTCTATCCTCTGACCGCATCA
>JAQGCM010002007.1:0-12625 GCA_034699705.1 Hymenaphorura dentifera
TCTCCAGATTTTGCTGGAAACCCGGCCCTACCCGGCCGGCCCACTTTTCCATTCTCTCTCTCTCTCTTCAACTCAACTCAACTCAACTCTCTCTTGTCTTTAATTCTCAAAGTTGGCTCATTGTATTCTTTAATTACTTGCGTTAGTTCTATAGAGGCCCTCCCGAGAGTGCGTTTTAACTGCTGCTGTGAGTGTTGGTGCGAGGCAAATAAGTCGCGAATTAATTACATTGTAGTTAATGTGTGCGTCGTATACTTACGTTTACATGTAGCATATGCACAAGGTGAAAGCAGCAAAGCAAGGCTTTGATTTGGGCCTGGCAGGCCTGCCTCTACTCTACAAACAACGCAACGATTCCGTCATTTAATCAAAAGTTTTGATTTGCAATTGGCAAAAGTAGACCAACGTCAAATTCGCAAATTGTTCACACACTTTCCCCCTTCTCTCATCGATTGCGAATTTTGGATTGGTTTGAGTTTGTAATGGGTTTTGTTTTGTTGTTGGGGATAGGGTACAAAGAAGCCAGGTGGTGGGAAATAGGCGATTTGAGAATTTGCGATTGAAAAAATTCTCACACCTTGATTAGTTTTGCACTAGAGGAGAGGAGAGGACCAAATGCATGGACAAATCCCATGACTCGACTCTACTTGACTCTACTTGACATTTCTAGTTTAGAATTTTCAATTTGGATTTGAGTTCTTTAAATGCAAAAGCGAAAGCAAAAGCAGCTCACCGTCGCATCACTTGGCCCGCTTACTAGTACTAGTAGATTGAGTCGAGTCGGAGATTCGGAGATTTCGGTGAGAGTTTAAGTACACGTAAGTACATGTACCAGTACAGGATAGGAAAGGCCGGGAGTTCATTGGAAAGTGAGGCAGGCGGGTAGGCCAGGCGGGTGAATAGAATTAATTTGATCTGACAAAAGCACACTTTCCTCTTTTCATTGCAAGAGTCCTTCCTCTCCTCTCTTGTTGACATGCATTGCATACGTGCATGCATGCCGGCAACTTACTTAGCAGTAGCTTCACTTTCATTCACTGAACCGAACCGAACTGAACCTACCCGGATGACGGTGACGGTCGACGACGATGACTTTGTGACTGAGTACAGTACATTTTATTATGCCGACACCGTGGTCTCAAAGGAGTCGTCGTCGTCGTCAGTCAGCCCTGTTGGGAGTTCAGGTCATGACATGATGAACACCCCGCACCCCGGCCCTGCTTGTGGAATAATCTTGTAAATGAGGTGGTCGAATTTTAATTCGTTTCACTTTCACTCTGCCTCCGGCCCCGGCACCCGGATTTGTTCTTGTCCGAAATCCGAAAATCCGTGAGCCAAACTTACTCAAAATGCCAGAAGTAGTCGATCGTCGACTGACTGACTGATTTGCTCTTTCAAATTAATCTCCACACACATGGCATGGTGGCGGCGTTCTTGACACTTTCTCATTAATCAGGTCAAGTCAGGAACGAAGCTCCCAACAAATTACGTAATAGAATCGTTTCCTTCTCTAATTCAAATTGTACGAACATGTGTGACATGACTGAGTGACTGACGACAACGAAAACCGGAACCGGAACTAGCACAGCCTTCCATCCTGTTCCGATTACGAACAGTAACATTGCAATGTGATCAGGAAATTGTCGTCATATGTTACTTGTCTGCCTGCCTGTCTGTCTGCTGCTGCTGCTTACATAACATAAAATCGGTGCTCTTTTGAGCCCCGATTTTGTGGGAATCTTGTTCCTTTAGTGGGAAAGGTGACAGAATGAATGCGACATGATGGATCCCGTCCCGTCCTGTCCTGTCCTACCCGGGTGAACTCAGCTGACTAAGTTAGCTCCCCATTTCTTCTTTTTGTTGAAGAATGTGTGGTACAGCAGGAAAATATCTTTTTGAAGACTTCCTCTTCCAATTCTTCGGGTTTTTCTCGGTTTTGCAAATCGTGCTCTGCTCTTCTTCTTTAGCAGAGCAGTGCAGTGCAGAGTAGAGCCAGTCAGCTGTTTGAGAGCCTAGCCAGCCAGCCAGCCAGAGTCGTTTTTCATTTCAATTCTTTGTCACATAAAAGAGACTCAACCCCAAAAAATGCATGTCATTTCCTCTATTTTCCTTGTCATCTTCCTCATCTTCTCTTCTCTACTTTCTACTTTTTTTCTTTTTTCGACGGTTGGACACCGTCGAGGGAACTCGACATAAAACCGAAACTCTTGCCACCGATCTTGCCGCAAAATGCCAGACACACACGCGTGCAAGCAAGCAAGCAATGCATCATGCATTTGTGCACTGCACGGATACATTAAATTCCGTTCTCCAACTTTCTCCAGGATTGCTTTCTCCAGGAGAAAGCCCATTTCCCGTTACGCGTTCCCGTTCCCCGTCTCCCTAGTTTGTAGTCGTAGTGACAGTGCACTTGGCCCCAAAGTCGCTCTCATGACATCACATGACATGACATGCCCCGAGTTACAACATACTTAATAGTATCCATCCTCCGCTGACACATCCAACATGTCTTCGTCAACCAAAAATTGAGAATGCCCGCCTCTGCCCTGCCCTGTCTTCTGCATACATACACGACAACACGACCATCTATTTAGATTCTAAAGCCCGACCGACCGACCTACTCACCGAACCGACCGACCTCAAATCCTTTCACAAATTCTACAAAATATGAGGGCCAACGGTTGGGTTGGCCCTCATATTTTGTAGATTTTGCGGTGACCTTATTTCCCCATGCTCGCTTTAGTAGAATTCTGGCTATGCAGGGCAGGACAGGCCAAGACAGGGTAGGGCAGGACAGGACAGGACAGGACAGAGTTGCGGATAGAATAGAAATTCATCCAACTAAATATTTCTCATCTGACAAGTGAGGTTTGGGCCGGGCCGAGCAGAATCTCATCTCATCTCATTCGTCATTCCTCACGTCACGTTCACGTCTCCGTCACATCCCATCCATTTGCAAATTTTCGACTGCTAGATGCGCTGGTGGCTCGATTCTAGTTGGCAATTTGGTCTTTTGTCAAAAAAGAAAAATTGAATTAATTACAGAGCAGGAGGTGGGTGTAAAGGTGGAGGTGAGACCTTTGTAATTAATTAAAAAAAAGTGGTAGGAATGGTAGCTCGTTAGATGAAAGTTGCTCATTTGAGAGTCTGTCGGGTCGGGAGCGGTCTAGAGTACAAAAGAAGGGCGGGCGGGTGATGAACGACGAGGTAAAAAAAAAAGTGAGAGAGAAGCGAGCAACGAGCTACTTTGAAAAGGTAGCGAAGAGTATAAAAGAGTGAAAGCAAACGTTTTCGGCTTGAATAAACTCCAAACTCCCAACAACTTAAATTCTACAAGACTCTTTCTCTCTGACGACGACACTACCGACACCGGCACTGGCACTCTGGCATCGCCATCGTCATCGCGACACCAACTTCCCAACCCAACCCAGCCCAAGTCAAGTTGAGTTGAGTTGAGCTGAGTCTTTTCGTTTTCCCTCTGGGGTTTAACTCTTGTCACGTTCACTCTAGTTCACTTCCCACCTCTTCACGACGACGACGACGACGACTACTACCAACTAGACTATAAAATGACTCGAGATTCGAGAAGAGAAAAAAATCCTAGAGTCCCAAGCCCAGGTCCAAGTCAAAACCTTGCCAAAAATGTAGCAGAGTGGAGTGCCGACTTTTTTTGCAATTCTGTACTGCACTGCACTGCACTGCATATTGGCAAAGTGAACCAATACGGCTTGCACTGCACTGCACTGCTGCTTGCTGTGTTATGCATGCAAGCACACTTCATGCAGGTGACCTTTGCCGGGGTTCAAATCTTGAAGATCTCGTCAATGCCAAATTCCAAATTCAATGAAATAGGCCGGCAGGCAGGCAAGCCGATTGCAAAAATCTCTGCGCTGCTCTGCTCCGAGACTCTGCAGACTAATCACAGCCAGTGACAGGAGTCAAGTGCCTGTCAATCATTGCAGATTGCAGTGCAAGCGCACATTAGTGCGTTGTAAGGAAGTTTGAAGGAGTTTTGAGTCACTTTCATCCACGCACAAGGATGATCTGAGCTGATTACCGCCATGTTTGTTCTCAAATCTCAAGCAAAATCAAAATCACGCTAAGCTTGCTTTTGATGAACTATCCCCGAATTCATTCATTCCTGCTTTTCTTGATTTAGCCTAGAGTCTGAGTCTGAGTCTGGGGAAATTCCATAGGAATTCAGTTGGATTTTTACTGGATGAATGAAATCTGCTCACGTGAAATCTGCTCGCTCACCTGAGCAATTTAAATTCAATTCAAATAAAATATAAAAAGCAACTCCAAACGTAATAAGTACGACTCCAGCGCTGCGGTACGTTGCCAGGGTGGAGTAGGAGCATTTCAATCAAATTCCTACCTTTCTGCCTACCTCCGTGGTTAGTTTAGTTGTTGTTGCAATTTTGATGACCCTCTTTATTTGTTCTCTTTCTAGGAATATTGAGTGCCTCTTGCTCCTCAGAAATGAGCTCCTCTTCATCCTCCTCCACATCCACAGCCTTTCACCAACCACCAAAGTAAGTCATCTGTCTCTACATATGTTTCTTCTCTTTTTCATTTAGCCGCTGATGCTGGTATTTGGAGAAAGCATTTGGAGAAAGCAAACAGCCAACGCACTGCACTGCACCGGCCGAATCAAGCCGGTGGTGCAGCGTGCAGACAGCTTTCTCCAAGAGAAAGCAGCTGACTTCTCCAGCCAACTCGATCCTTGCCTGGAAAATGCTTGCTTTCTCTCCTGTTTATGAAAGAGTACATGGAAAATGTGAAGAAGTTTGTAGGTTTCTGGAAGGGTGTAAATTTTTTATGGGACAAAATAAAATACACTTTTGCCTTCTAATCAACTCACTTCCTGTTCTGTTCTCGAGAACGAGCACGATGCGATTCTTCTTCTCTCCTTTCCATCATCATCATCATCATCAAGAATCTAGCCTTAAACTTACTTACTTGCTTTCTGACAGACTAATCAGTGCAATTTTTTTTGATTCTCTTTTGCACATCAAATAGTCTCGAGTGCGTTCACGGAGTCTGTTCCGAGCGGCGTGACACTTGTGACTGTAATCCTTGCTGGAGTGGGCCAACGTGCCAAGACTACGGTAAGTTTTTTTTTTCATTTAACTCTGTTAGTGGTCAAGTCATTTTGGTATTTTTAAGGGCCACAACAGCATTGCCTGCCACGCGACGCGACTAAGGAACCAACCCACGACGGTCGTTTTATTTTCATTTTCATTTTCATTTTGCTCAATCGACCACGATCCAATTTTCTGATTTACTCTGCTGTGCTGTGCTGTGCTGTACTGCACTGCACTGCACTAACGTCATGCGGTCGGTCGATCATCTGGCAGGCATTAGAGTTAATCATAAAAATAAATAAAAAATGCAAGTAATAACAGCTGAACTGCTCTACCAGGCGACCAGGCCAGGCTAAGGACTGAAAGAAGTAACAAAATCAATTACGTAGAGTCCCAACTCTTGTCACTCCTTTAATCCAATCCAAACCATTAAGTTATTTAACGACAGGCTCAGGCTTAGGTCCGGGCCCAGAATCGCAGCAGCAACAAAAATGACATTCTTTAATTAAATATTGTGCACAGTTGAGTTTTCAAAACATTTCTTTGGATTTATTTTTTTTTGGACTGGTGTGCTAAAAAAAAGCAGTAGGCCAAGGAAATAAGATTTTTTTTTCATCAGATATGTACTTATGAATATGTAGGTCTGAATATGAATTGTTCGTGTTGAATCTTGAATGCTTTTGCGATGCGGGTCGGTCGGTCGGTCGGTCAAATTCAGGCAGTGGAGTCAGTCAGTCAGTCAGTCGACCAGCTACGTACGTCCCACACCAGTACCAGTACGCATTACGTAAGATATGATGGAGAAAGCACGCCGCTCGCAGCTTTCTCTTGCTTGAGAAAAGCCCACACCGACGACCACGACCGCCAACAAATCGATGAGAATCATTTGAAAATATTCGTATTCAGCATTTTTTATGCTCTGAGGCTTTTTTTTGCACAAGCAGAAGAAAGAGTTGACTCACCAAATGGAAGGCAAGGCGTAAATCCTTTTCTTTTCATGGAATTTTTTATTTCATTTTTTCCCCTGCTTCAAGAGAAGAGGAAGGAAATCCTGACACAAGTTTTCCCGTTTAAAAAGAGAATTCTCTGTGCTGCTGGCCTAACAAAAAAAAATTGACTGACTAGTTTATTTTCATGATCAATGAATGTTCGCAGCCAAGGCTAGGCAGCTCGGCATGCTGAATTGGAGCTGCTTGGCAGTTGGCGGCATACATACATTTATTTGTATCTTCTTCCAACTTTTTGTCTGCCATTTATTTCAATGCAAAATGCAAAAGCACTCATATTTTCTTTACACTTTTTTTATACCGTCGCCTGCCTTCAGGCCCAGGATTGTCTCACATTTTAAGGGCTCATGAAAAAAAAGTAGAAGAAAAATCCAAGAGTGCTAGAAAAAACAAAAGTACTCCAAAATTGCAATGCAGTGCAAAGCAATGCGCTCAAATTGAAGTGAAAGCAGTGAAAGCACGAGCAGCAGCAGAAGCTCAGCCTGAAAAAAAGAAATCCAGATTTCTTACTCCAAGTCAAGATTTTTCCCCAAAAACTCTAACCCAAGGACTTGCCTTCCTTGCCTTGGAATGCCTTTTATTGGCTGATGGTGCTCGTTTAGCTAGCTCTTGGAATTTCAATTAGGTTCACTCTTCACTAATTTGTGGGCTTGGGCTGGTGAGCTTGGAAATGGAAAGTGTTTTCAAGCCCAAGCCCTGAAATTTAAATTAAAATCCTGTGAAGCAGCAGCAGCAGTAAAAAAAGAAGAAGATAGCGAGCATTGACTACATGCGTGCACGTAGATTGTAGATCACTTTGAAGAATTAATGGAGCGACGACGACGACAACGACGAAAGGTATTTTGAACTAATTTGAACGGCCCCCCATAAATACTCAAAGTACGTAAAATATGGTAATTCGAGTTCATTCAGTTCATTGAGAGTGGCATCCTAAGGCCTACAAAGGTACCGTTCGCGTTTTCGACTGACTGACTGGACTGCTGCCCGTCTAAACGTTGTTTTTTTTTCTGAATGTTGAGCCTTGCCTGGTCTGGTTGGTCTAGCCCGGCCCAAATGCTGACAAAGTGGAGCATAAATCCTACGACAGGAGTAGAATCGACGTAGATTCTTCTTGGTAGAATAATTGCCGAAAAAGTAGAACGGGTCGGGTCGTCACGTCACGTCAGAAGGAGAGCAGGCAGGCAGGGGCCTCTTCGGCACTCCATCGTGCCGAAGAATCTTGGTCGTGGTCGCGGTTCAGTTTTCGGTTTTTTTAAGGAATGGAATAATAGTAGGAATATGTCCGTAGGAAAGTGAAACTCGTTCGGGTCGGTCATTGTAATTAATGAGTGATTTTTTTCTCTCTTCTCTTGCTCTGATTGCACAGTCGACAGATTCGCTCCAAGATTTTTGGCAGAGGAACCATTCTTCATTGTTGATGCAGAGACGTGGTTGACTAGCAGCACTTCTCCAAGACATTCTTCGTCAGCGTCCAGCAGCACCGGCTCTGGAGAGAGAAAAGTATTGTTCCGCGTGGAAGCCGCTGACGATGACCTAGGCCTTACTTGTCAATTGGGTCAAGTTGGACCAGCCGCCACTTGTCCTTGTGCCACTCCACGCTACTCTGTCGTTGGAAAAAGTCAATCAATGTTTTTTGCTGATGAAGAGACAGGAGATGTTTTTCTAAGGAAAGGATTCACGCTCCAACCAAACACACACTATTTGATTACTCTTCAAGTGTCACGTAAGTTGGCAAAAATGTTTGAATTCTGCTGCTAGAATTTCTTAAAAAATTCAAAATCCAATCCAATTTCGCCAAAATCTTAAAAAGTTCAATGTCCCGATACTACTATTTAATAGACACCTGGGTGAAATTCACCCAGGAGTCTCAATTCTCACCAGGGGAAGAAATACCCGGATTATGCTACGCGTGAGACGGAATTTAGGATTAGAACCCCGGGGTTACCCGCTAACTGGACAAGACACGTGCATACTTTTTGCAAAAAAAAACTTTCTTGCCACTTCTAGACAAAATTTAGAAAGAGTCCCTGCAAACTTGTAAAAGCATATCTTCGTTCAGGTCCGGCGGTGAATTAAGCTTGAATTGTGGGAGGCGGGCAGGCAGGTAGGCTGAGCACAACGCTAACGCAGCACGCACTCTTGAGATATGAGGCTTATAGTTTATGACGTAATAAATCAATAGGAGTAGTAGTACGTTGTCTACTCTCACTCGGTGCGTAAAGATACACGCCGAACCACACGAAATGCACGTAAAAAAGCTTCAGTTACATTTCCGCAAAGAGGTACGATTACGTAAGAGGACTACGAGGACTCTGACGACGTCTAATAATACTCAACCACTTTTGTACTGCTACTCGTGTAGTTGGTAGTTGTAGCAGCAGTTTCTTTTTTTACTTCTGACTCTGACTCTTACTCTTGAGCTCTGAGCTCTTACAAAAGAAGGTGGTTGCTGGTTGCTGCTTTCACCAAAGAAAAGATTGAGCAAGATGCACTAACAAAATGAGTCCAAGTTTTCTTCAACTGTTACATAAGAGTACGTGAGTTTGAACATTTTTAGTTTTCTTGTTCAGACTTGTTTCCGGGTTTTTTCTCCTGTCGTCCCTTCCCTTCGTTCCGCTTCCTGCTGCTCCTGTAATGTCGTAATGTAATGTTATTCGACGCTTTCTCTATGAATTCAATCGAATGAAGAAGAAGCAAAGAGATAAAAAAAAAACTGAGAAAAATTCCTTGACACAAGTAGGCAGACAAGTAGAGCAGAGAACCCTCTTAGGAAGGAAGGAAATGACAGGTAAGTTGTGAAATATATTTTCTGTGCTGTGCTGTGTGTCAAGCACAAGCCGTAAAAAAAGAAGAAGCTAGAAGCTCATCTAAGAAGAAGAAGTAAGATCCTTAGAGATGAAATCCTGTTGAATGGGGGAAGAGCTAGAGCTAGAGCTAGAGATCTTTAAAGAGTCACAGTCACAGCCTCTAAACTGAAGGCAAGAGCAGCAGGAGCAGCAGTTAGACGTGAGAGATAACAAGATTTCCGCCTATGCTTTCCCTCAGATGCTTGCTTGCTTTCTCTGCTTTCTCCGGAGAAAGCAAGCATCCTCCGCCTGCACGCACGCACTGCAGCACCAGCAGCAGCGGCGGCACAATGCTTATGATGATGATCCAAGTCCCAAGTCGAAGTCCCTCAGCCACCTATTTATGTACTGTACTGATATATTATTATGTCAAAGCCATAGCCTTAGCCTTATAGTAGTCCTTATTTTCACCGAAAAGCTCAAGTGAAAAGTGAAAGCCTCAGCCTGACTGCCTCTTACGTAAGTCCACCGAGTTTTC
Source organism: Hymenaphorura dentifera (assembly GCA_034699705.1). NCBI lineage: Eukaryota > Metazoa > Arthropoda > Collembola > Poduromorpha > Onychiuridae > Hymenaphorura > Hymenaphorura dentifera. The sequence continues at coordinate 9,419 of JAQGCM010002007.1, forward strand.
TCTTCTCTCTTCAGATTCAATTTCTCAAAACTCCGCGTTGTGCCCAACCTCCCTGTGTGAATTTTGAGAGCCGGTACTCCGGTTCAAAAGCAAGCAGCTAAAGGCATTCGCATTCGCCTTTTGCATGCTGCATTGCATTGCATTGCACCACGTTAAAATATTACGTAATACGTATTTGGTTTCTTCATCCTCATCCTCATCTTCATCTTCCAAAAAAACCCTTTGAGACCATTTATTTCTGAGAAACACTTTGAACTTCGTTCTCTCCCCAGCTCGGCGGCTGGGGCTGCTAGGCTAGGCTTAGCTTAGCTTGACACTAAATGAGATGATTCAGATGATCAAGAATGGCAGATGAGAGCAGAGAGAGATGGGTGGGCGTGGGGATTAATAAATTCCAGCGCACTTATCTAGGCAGTAGCCAAGGCAAGGCAAGGCACCCAAGGGCAAGGCTAGTCCTTGATCCTCCCATCCTTTTCATTCAAAAAGCAATAAAAACTGACACCACACAAAAGTTGGATTGGATTGGATTTGGATTTGGACTCTGGGTGAAAGCTTTGAATTGAAGTAGCAGCCTTTGATTGTGTGTTTTTGTGTGGGCTCCGTGTGTGTGTGTGTGACGTTTGTTGTAATTATTTGAACAGCCCTGAAAGTCAATACCTCAGCCTTCCGAGCATGGAAGGAAAGATTGACCGCCACGCTCTACATCCGCGCCAAAGGCGACAGCGACAATGAATTCAATGGGTTGGCGGAAAACGGAGCACTTTTGTCCTCCTCACTCGATCATCAAATGAATACTCGAGGAAATAACAGAGGCGCTGCAGCGGCTGAGGCGGTCGCCGACGAAGACGCTGCTGCTGGTTCTTCTTCATCTTCAGATGAATCTTTAGAATTCTCAAACAATTTCCCTCTACCTGAGCTCTCTCTGGGAAGAATGACGGCCGACTCCATTTTTCGCTACAAAAGACAGGTGAGAAAAATCAGTTGGAATTTTTAATTGGTCGAATTTGGATAGAAATGAAGTCGAAATTTGTGTAGTCGAAACCATTTCCTTATCAAATTTAATGAGCTAAGATTCGTGAGATTTTTGGGCTTTCTTAGCTCCCAAAGAGCAGCAGAAAGAGCATTTCGCTGCGAGCACATTTGGACAAGTTACAACTTTGTGATTGTGATTAAAAGAAGCCCTCCCGCCTGCTAGCCTTCCCGACTGACTGTATCAAAAAGTTGTGGTGTGTTTTTGTTGAGACTTTTACTACAAGGGTTTCAATGTTTGTCCTTCGTTTCATTCGTAGAAGAGGTCAAATTACCCACATACATTTTCGGGTTTTCGGGTTGAGAGTGAGGCGGGCGGGCGAGAAAGTCGTCATGAGTTTATTATTTTGTTATGAGGAAGGACTGACTATGCAACGTTACGTAAACGTAGAGGGGCGGGAGGGGTGGGTGTTGCCTGGGCTGAGTCATAAAAATTCGAAAGAGTCCGAACTTTATGTATTTCTTTCATTGACTCAACAACTCATCTCATTACATAAGACTTTTACTTTTGCTTTTACTTTTACTTGCTCACGATCATAGATCAAGAGAAGTAGAAGACGAAAACGAGCTGCTCCTCCTGTTCCTGCTGCTTCTGCTGCTTTGCTGAACAACAAGAAAAACCTGATGCTGCTAGACATGAAACTAGATGAGAAGAAAATACCGCCAAACCCGCCCAAGAAAATCCCAAAAGTAAAGATTTCTTTCTCACGAGTGCAAGGAGCAGCTGATGAACAAGATGAAGCAGTACGGAAACCGAAACTACCACGAGCACGACAAACTTTGCATCAAGTCGTCGTGGCCGGACCTGGGGAGCGCATCAAACTTGAGGCACATTTACAACTCCCACCAACCACCACCACGGCTACCAGCGAAGGAGACCAAGACAAACTCAGCTTCCAAGTCCAGGTCAAAAAGAAACCAAACTCAAACTCAAACTCAAACTAAGAACTCAAACTTACTGCATATTTTCCTTCTTCCTTTTTTATTTTGATATGAATGCACTACACAGCACTGCACTGCACTCTCAAGACTTTCTCCGCATTTTATTTGCTCCTTCTTTCATTTTACTCATTTTTACGTGCACACAGGGTGAGTCAAAAGTAATGTTGCACACCGAGGCGGGTTGCTATTTTTATCGCTTAACGTGTATGGCATTGAAATAACGATTTGTACGCAACTGTACTACAACGCAAAGAAAATTGGTCCAAAAAAACGGCAAACTTTGGCTGTTGCTTAAATCTGAGGCTGACTACTTTACACACGACCAGCGTTCACCGTTACTTTTGACTCACCCTCGTGTAAAAAAAAATTCACCGCGAAACTTTTATGCATGCATGCAGTGCAGTGTGGCTTGGCTGTGCTTGCCATTCTTTACACTAAATTCACATGCACAGAAACGCTGTCTCTGTGCAAGTGCAAATAGTAGTACAAAGGAAAACCTCAAAGGTGCATCCAAAAAACTTTAACAACTTTCTTCTGGTACTTTCACTTTCTTCGAAACTTTTGAAATTTTTTTTTCTTCATGAAAACCTTGATCAAAATAAGCTTTAGAAGCTCCTGCAAAAATCAGCGTGTTTTTGATGTGTTCGTGGAAGGACCTTGTATGGGTGTCTTGAATTTTGCAAGCGAAGCGTGATGCAATGATTTTCTAAAGAAATTATTTTGCGGGACGTTTTTTTAAGCTTCTAGCAATACAATGACCCCACTTAACACGATACACGAGTGCTTCCGCATCCTAAGTTTGCATTTGCAAATATGCAGTAGTCAATTTCAGATCTCTGTAGAATTCTGCGAAAACTAGGTCACGCCACGCAATGATTTGCAAATATTTGATTCCTTCTTACTTGTAACAGATTTCAACAAGAGTGTCAGGAGATGAGAGCGAATTATTTGGCCTCGCCATTTGTTCAGCAAACGTGTCCTCTGTCGGCAGCGCCATTTCATACAGCTCCAACTCTACCATTACAAATTCCATTTTGAAATCAACACGGAATTTGCCAATTGTAAGTCAAGTCCTCCGTGCTCTCTTAATCTGAACTAGCAACAGAAACTCAGCAGGCAGGCTCTGTAATTAGGGCTGGGCTCTTTTTCATTCACTCTCTAATTACTAGTTCAATTCAATTTCAAAAAATTATTAGGCTGATACTGCAGTTTGGAAATGGCGTGATGTAAGCATCT
>JAQGCM010002008.1:0-12618 GCA_034699705.1 Hymenaphorura dentifera
TTAAGAATTAAATTGGTAGGAGACACATCCGTACATCCATTTGCTGGAAGATGTGGACAACGTCAGTTCCGATTGTTGAGAAATTTTAAACGACTGGAAGAATTATTAACGAACCTAATTACGTATTGGCTCATTGGCTGCTGCATTTGTTGCAAGACTGGCTAGCATTTTCACCGTCCTTACATCATAAAAATCCTAAAATCGTATATGATAATTACGAAATTTGTTAAAATCTAAAAACTATCGGGAAGTAGCGAATTACTACGACGTTCCTCTTGTACACAAAACGACTCAAGAACTACGATTTGAAATGACACACAAAACAATAATTCGTAAACAGATAACAGAGTTCAACGTTGTCGCACGCCAAAACCGCTTCCAAGTGGTTAGAATATTATTTTCATGTGATAAAGTTGAAAAGTGTTTACACTTGAGTGCCACCTAACTAAAAGCATGACTTTGATTTCTCTTTGAATGTCAACACAAGAAATGGCAAGTTAATGGTATCATCCGATACACGTGTACGGTTGAATGGAAATGGAGTGGATTGAAATTAAATTAATCAGACACGAGGCGATTTCAGATAACCAAATCAGGATCACGTTGGGTGAAGAGTTTTGCCAAGACACGACTGGTGTTTAAGTTCAGGCCAGTCGAGCTAGGTCAGGTTGCTACTGCATGATGCATTGATTTCGAGGCCTCGTTGAGGTCAACATTTGCCAACAACTAAAATTTGCTGGAGTTTGTAATACGCAGACCTGAACATTTTAAGGAGTTGTGGCTGTGGTAAAAAGACGATGAAATCTTTAAATGTGGTTGCATTGCGGTTAGTGCCCCAGACTCATGTCCATCTCCAAGATAAATTTTGTTTCTACTTACTTACAAAAAGTGCGTTTGGTTAGTTGACGGCTAAAGTAGCGCATGCATGGTATCATTGCAAGTACAGTCCCTTAAAACAAGTCCCTCATTTGCTGGGCAAGGTGTCATATTGTCTTTGTAGATTTTCAAGAATGAGTCGGACTTTAAGTTACCGAATTTATAGTTTTTGAAAAATTAAAAGCTCAACTGAGCAAATAAGCGAAGATTCCACCAGAAAGAAATGTGTTCATATACATGCACTTGCTGTTCTTCAAAAAATTGTAATTTCTGAGCCAGAGTGAAAACAGTATTAACTAAAATGGATAATGATTTGACCTCGAAGTTGGATGGAGGGTATGGTTGGGTCATCCTGTTTGCATCCTTCTTGTGCCAATTTATGGGTAAATTTAGAACGACAAAATGGCAATGAATTTGTTTTTGCAGAAATGCGGTATTTGAATGTTCTTTCTTGTTGCAGTTGGCGGATCACTGTTTTCTTTCGGCCTGTTCTTTGTCGAAATCTCCAATGAATTCAACACGGTCGGGAAAAGTGGAATATCTTGGATTGTAGCAATTTTAATTTCTCTCTCAGGCTTAATTGGTTAATTGTAATTTTAATTATCTAGCCATTCGGTCACAAATAGTTTCCTTCCCGCACAACATTTGAAAGGTGTTCTGTTTCAAATTTTTCAGGACCCGTTGCTAGCGTCCTCGTAAACAGGTATGGCTGCCGACTGGTTTCAATTCTTGGCAGTCTAATTGCAGCCTTTGGATTTGGGATTAGTTTTCTTGTAAGAACTGTTCCACCTTTGTATTTCACTATTGGAATTTGTGGAGGTATGCATACTTTCTTCGAAATGTTCGAAGAACATTTTTCTGTCAATGTTTGTCAATTTCTTAATGAATTTCACGCTTAATTACAGGCATAGGCCTTGGCTTGGTCTATTTTCCAGCCGTCGTAATTGTCCATGAATATTTTTCAAAACGACGGTCAACTGCGATTGGAGTCAGCGTTTGTGGTTCCGGGTTAGGAACATTTGTCTTCCAATGGGCTATTGGAAAAGTCGTAAGTCCGCAATACTGGTACGACGACACGTGCCGCGGGTCGAAGGCCTAGAACTAGAAATACTAAAATTTCATTAAACCAGACCTTAATATCTCATTTTTCTACAGTTAATAGATTTTTCATGGAGATCGTGTTTGGCAATAGAATCCGGAGCTATTTTGTCCTCCGTATTCCTTGGAATGCTGTACAAACCGATCCAATCTCACAAATGCTCAGAAATAGCTGAAAATGGTATGTCAAAGCCAAAATGCTGGTCTGCTGCTGTTGTCAAGAAGGGTGATGCAAGATGCAATTCATCTGATATCATAACGTTATCAATACAGCAATAATTTGAAGCTGAATCCCAAGTTTTGCATCACCCTGCAGCAATTAATATTGAACTAATAGGCAAAAGCAAGGTTCGAAGATGACAGTCCCAAAGCCAATATAATATGAAATAATTTGATCTCAGGAAATGAGTCCAATGATTCACTGCCAGAGAAAAATGAGGGGAGAAAAGTCTCAATGGATTTGTCCCTTCTGAAAAAACCTTTATTTATTGCCTACACGTTGTGTGACATATTCGGGAGCTTCGGTTACAACATACCTTACATTTATTTGCCGGTTAGTTTTGGACCCGACATAAAATCAGGAAGGAAACGACTTTTGTCTCGTATGTTCAATCTAATATTTTGTAATATTTTTATTGAAGGAAATTGGAAAGCATTTTGAAATCGGAGGTGTAAGTACATTGCTCGGTATTGTTGGAATCACAAATGTTTTGAGCCGATTGGGCACAGGTTTTTTGAGTGACAAGCCTTGGGTGAATCGCCTGTACTTGTACAATGCAGCTTTAATTATAATTGGGATTGGTAAGATCATGTTTAATTTGGCTTTGGTTTCTGGCGATTATATCAACAACACGAAATTTATTGTTTATTGTTGCACTTTGCTTTTAGGGATGATTGTAAGTCCTCACTTGGATTCCCTTTGGAGTCTCAAAGCATACGCAGGGATTTATGGACTTAGCGTAGGACTCTTGAATAGTTTGAAGACTGTCGTTCTAGTTGATTTAGTTGGGCCAGAATATTTTACAGATGCTTTTGGAATTTCGTTATTTATTTCTTCTCTGGCAGCTCTTTTCGGTCCTCCGATTGTTGGTAAGAAAATATAAGAAAACGAAATCATAATCCTATATGTCCTCAGGACATATAGGAGCCACGAATTATATAAAGTTGAATTGATTTCACTAGGATTTCTCTACGATTTGGATGGACATTATGCGACTGGTTTTTATTTTGCTGGTTCTATTGTTGCAATGAGCGGTGTTCTGATGCTCATCCTTGTGCCATGTATCAAGAAATTCCAACAAATGAAATCAAAATCAAAATTTTTAGAAAAATTGAAGAAAGTTGACCTAGGAGTGCATAACACTATGCTAACTTCATGTTCGACTCATAGTATAAGTCATATGTGATTTAAGAATTCAGCTATGAAGTGATGCTCTACTTGCTACGCACGCACCTGTGAAATCACAGGCTTGAATGATGTTTGTTTTCATTTTTGTTTTGGTTATAATTTGGTTATATTTTTGTATTTATAATAAAAGTCAAAATCGTTTGTTAGAATAAACTGGGTTTTAATACATTACAGCTGCGTTACTAAACTTATCATTCCAAAGTGGATTCTGTGAATGTATCAACATGTCTATTAATCTAAGCACACATCTTTTCATTTAGAATTTTTAGTTATGCTTCCATTTTTAAATTTGATAGTAAAGCACTCAACAAATTTTTTAAGTTGTACGCACCATGCACTAAGCACTTGCAATCGGTGCAATAATGTGTTGCATAAATCATACCCTAATTCCCGAAAATTTAAAAGCAAACCTGTACAGAAATTCTGCATGCTTTCGGACTTATTGCAGAATTGCACGTCCTGCCTCAAGCGTGCCTACCGCAATGCAATTAAGTTCCGTTAATGAGCGGATTATAATCTCTCATCTCTCTGAAATCAGGCATTAGGACAGGACAAAACTTGCGGGATTTTATGACCGGAAGAAATGAAACGTTAAAAATGAAATGCCCGGATTTCCTTTCTGTCTGATTCCAAGATTCCAACCCTGTAAAACCGTGGCACGAATTTCGGAGTGCTCAGCGCCACCAATCCTACCGTAGGCGTCTTTGGGTTTGACTTTTTATTTAAGATGACGCAGGGGCGAGCGTGCCGGTCTAATTCCAATCTCCAAGTCCAACCCCAACTGCTTTTCATTATTTCCTGCCTGCCACTGCCAAGCAAAACACAAAATGATAAGGAGAGCAACAGATCAAGTATCAAGCACTAAAAACCAAGCACTCAGTCAGAAAGTGCTAATATTACATCAGGAGTTTACTATTATTTTTTTTTGACACAATCAACATTTCTGAATGCATCGGATTATATTTCAAAGCAAAGGCAAAGAGCAAGGGTTGTCAAAGTGTCAGTCAGTAGTGTCGAGTGTCGCGTCGAGTTCGGCTGTCAATTCCTCGTCCGACAGGCCCATCAACAAAACTGAAAACGTGCATTTTTTGATATTTTTGATCAAATTTGACATTTCGTGATGATTGTGTCAACGGTGACGTCTTTTTTATACTGACTAGAGCTGTTTGTTGGCATTATTGACATTTTGTTGGAATCGGCAGAAGTGTCCCGCCCGACCAACTGGCAATTTAATCTCTCTCGCCAAATATTGCGGTCGCACCACCTGCACCTCCAGGAAAGGTAAAATGACACTTTCACTAAATATTTAAATTTTAAATTATCAAAAAGCAAGTTAAAAGCACTGAGACTGACTGGGTGCTCTCATTCACATTTTTATCTTGTGAACACCTACCTACTTACAACTTACAAGCACCATAAATAAGAGTGAGTCACGACACGATTCATCTCATCATTCACATTTCACACTAAATGATGTGCAATTGTGAGTCGTATCGTTGCGCGTTGGCATAATATTTTGTGCATGTGTAAAGTGTTGTGTTCATTTTCATTCTTTTCTGGGGTCTGTTTTGTGCATTGTGCATTTGAGAATGTGCATGTAGGAAGGTGGGAAGGGTGAGCAAAGGGTTGAGTGAGAGATGAGATAGGATAGCAAGCATGGCTTAGGTATGCTATAGCTTAGCTCTTAGCTTATGGCTCAAGCTTGAGGTGAGGTGAGATGCCGGATGTGTGTAAATAATGAATTCATGATGTATTTTTTTGTTTTGGTTACCCGCAGGCAGAAATTTGGCAAGAGTGTGGTTCTGGTTGTTCTTCTTGGTCGGACGGACTAGTCTATTACTTATCATCAATCCTATCCATCCAATCCACCAGGTGTGCCATATGCTCTTGGTCATACCAACCAAAATATGTGTAAACACTGACACAACAGACCCGGATCGGCAGGCAGGCAGGCACGGCACACGGCGACCGCACCAACAACACACCCATCGAACCAACTAAACTACCAGACAAGCTTGCAATTGCAAACTGGGGAAAAAAAAGTTGACTGACTGACTGTCTGCTGTGCGGTTGGAGATTATTTCAACCGATGTTGAAAGTTGCAACGGTTTTTATTTTGACTTCTTTCGTGATGTTGAACTGATATTCGTATTTTCGCATCGCGTAGGAAAATATCCTGGATCCGAAGAAACTAGGAATATTTTAGAAGTGGCCTGACTCGCCTGACCCGTGGACTGACAGGAAAGATGCTCAAATTCTTCAGTAAAACCGGAGGAGTGAGTGAAAGAGAAAGACAGCGAATTCAGCAGAAAGAACAACTGTTTGAGTTCCATAAAACTCAGACCTATGGATTTCCAACGAAACCGACGTGTATGGCGTATGACAAAAGATTGGATTTTCTTGCGATTGGAACCAAAGCCGGGCTCATCCGAGTGGTTGGGACGCGAGGAGTTGAGTTCAGTGGAAACGTTGGGAGAGGCGGTGGAAATAATGAAGAGTCAACTAATATTCTGCAAATGCATTTCATTTCCAAGCAACCTGGGTCTGGACATGGGCGGCTCCTTGTGCTTTGCAATGATAATTCTCTACATTTACTGCAGCTCGAGGAGCAGTGCGGTCAAGGAATTGTCAAAGAGTTCAAATCAATTTCATTTGAAGGGAAGTTGAAGAGAGTGACGAGTGTGACTGTCAGTTTTGATGAAGTTTATACGTATGTTGGAACAGAAAGTGGGAATATTTATTCCTTGGACCTAGTCACATTTCAACTCATCGAAGAGAAAACAATTTACATGGACGTTGTACTTCAAAATGGGCCCGAAAATTACAAAGTAAATCCAGGGGCTGTAGAACGAATTGTCCAGAAATCTGATGATTCAAAATTACTTGTCGGCTATGAACGTGGTCTTGTCATTCTTTGGGATTTAAAAGAAAAGAAAACAGTCAAGAGTTTTGTTAGTTCTCAACAGCTGGAATATTTGGCTTGGATTCAAGCTACGGGTGATGACTTAAACTCACAATTCGTTTCATCTCATAATGATGGTTCTCACATCTTTTGGGATTTGAATTCAACGGACCGACCGATTGCTAACAACAATAATATTGGCAACGGGAGCCCTATCACAACTTATGGTAACCTCATAATTTAGCTACGATCAGCAATTCCTAACGAATATTAATTAATTACTTCCTTTTACATCTTAGGTCCATATCCTTGCAAAAGAATAAACAAAATTGAAGTTCATCGAAATGAAGATGAACGAACGATCGTCTTCTCTGGTGGTATGCCAAGATCAGCGTACGGAGATCACTTCACGGTTTCCCTAATCAAGGAGAAAATTGGTGGTGCTCAAGAAAATGGGAGCAACAATAGCAATTTAGAAACAAGTGACCAACACGTCGTTTTCGATTTAACCTCCCGAGTCGTTGACTTTGCTCTAATCCCTGGTGATGACACACTCATTGCACTGGTGATTCTTGCAGAGGAAGAATTGATTTGCATTGATTTGAAAGATCCAACATTTCCAACGTTTAAACTGCCGTACTTGCAATGCCTTCATCCATCTGCTATTACTTGCCTCTATCACACAACAGTTGGCCACAGCTTGATTGAGCAACTTGAGAAAATGGCAAAAAACAGTTCCATCAGTGGGAAAGCATTTTCCAAAAATAATTGGCCCATTCAAGGAGGAAGTGAGTGTCAGTTCTCGTTGGAGGGTGAGAGTGAAATTCTTATCACAGGACATGAGGATGGTTCTATCCGGCTTTGGAATTCTTCCAAGTCACAGCTAAGTCTTCTTTGCAAATACAGCACTGCTCCAATATTCAGTAATGATGAAGAAATCCGACGAGACGAGACGAACGTTGATGAAGATGATGAGGAATGGCCTCCATTTCGAAAAGTCGGAATATTTGATCCGTACTCGGATGATCCTCGCCTTGCTGTAAAGAAAATAATATTTTGTCCAAAAACTGGATTTCTAGCTGTAGGTGGAACTGCGGGACAAATTATTCTCCTCAATGTAAATCCGAGTGACGAAAGTCGTGATAAATTAGAAGTTGAGATTTGTAATTTGATTGGTGAGAAGGATGGATCATTTATCTGGAAGGGTCACTCTTCCCTAGACTACTGCAACAAGGGGAAAAGTTTTAAGGATGAGAAACTAAAATTGGTTTCACTTATTCAAGTTCAACCACCTGCTTCAATCACGACGTAAGGAACCCATTCTATGTTGATTTTGAAAACTGATTTTGCTTGAAAATTGATTATTATCTTAATTTTATGCTAACTAATTTCAGGCTGGCGGTTGAGGGTGCCCACGGGCTCTTGGCAATTGGAACTGCTCATGGGTTTTTACTGTTTGACATATTCAAGAAGAAAGTTGTCATGTTCAAAGCTACACTTAATCCAAACGATATCATGGCTGCTGGAGACACTCCGATTTCAAGAAGGAAATCCATCAAGAAATCACTAAGAGAGTCATTCCGCAGGCTTCGCAAGGGAAGGTCACAGAGGTACGTTGGGCAGCAACAGCAGCAACCGTCCCGTCCCGGAGTCCCCATTCAAAGTCCAATCGAAGCAAAGCCAATGGAAAGGTCTGTTGAAGCTCGCTCTGTAGACGACTCGATGTCTTCAATGGTTCGGATTGTGTATTTCTCCAAAACGTATATCGTCAGCTTGCAAAGTATGACTTACACACTTTGGGTAGGAACCAATGCCGGAACTGTATTCATTTACTTAATTTCCCTGTCTGGTGGTGCAACTGAAAAGAGACATTTGACGTGTACGATTGGAAAAGAAATTCAACTCAGGCACGCAGCTCCGGTCCTTGGAATAATCGTTTTAGATGGAAACTCGGCTGAAATTAACGACTTTAGTTCTCCAACCTCTCCTTCATCTTCACACCATCGCGTCCTCATAATATCCGAAGAGCAAATTAAAATATTTATACTTCCCACCCTCGCCCCTCGGCGTAAATTCAAATTGACTGCAACTGATGGGTCCAGAATTAGGAAAATTAATTTAAGCTCATTTAAGAATAACGTGACTTCCAGTGTCGAGAGATGCTTGGTCCTTTTCACGAATTTGGGAGACCTGCTAGTTGTCAATCTGACAGAACTGAGGAGAGCCTACGACTCACCGTGCATTCGGCGTGAAGACATTAGTGCGATTTCTACTTTTGTTTTGGCTGGAAATGGTGAAGCTTTTTACATGATGAGTTCGAGTGAGTTACAACGAGTCAGTCTCTCATCCAGAAAATCACAATCGAAACTTGCCGACCAATTTCAAGATGGATTGAAGTTGTACTCTAGAAATGCAGAGAATGCAATCGACGTTGGAGATATTACGATTGACTCCATCAGAGGTAAGAAATGAAATTCGAATTTTGTTGGAACTAAAGTAGGCCAGATTGCGGAATAACTTCTTTCAAATAATAACAACAATAATATTTGTAAACATTCTCTTAGATCACACTCACAATACAAGTGCCTCTTCTGCTGGAGGAGTGGCAGGAGCAGCGATAACGACCACAACTTTAGTGAGTGAGGATAGACAACCGGTTATAACAGAAGAAAATTCAGCAAGCGTCCAAACAGCGGCAACAAGTCCGATTGGTGGAACCACGACTAATCAAATTATCACAGTGACGACGACTACAGTTGTAAATTCATCACTCCAAGGAGGTACAGAAGCCTACAGTATTGGAACGACGAGCTTGACCGGCCCTGTTGTTTTTCAGTCTGAAAATAATCAACAAGAGTACCACGAGACAAGGATTGACTAGGAGCAGTGCGGGATATCCGTCCAAGTTAATTATAATGTTAGCTTTAGCTAGTTTTTTAGTAGTACTTATTTAGAGGGTGTTATATTACGATTAGTAATTAATATTTTGGGGCAAAATGTGCTGCACTTTTTGTACGCCCTGGCTAAACAATAGTATTCAATGTGGTGAGGTGTCGTCGTCGTTGGTTTGGTCGTTTTGGTGCAAATTGTATTCATAGTTGTACTAGTTAATTATGTTTTTATTAATAAACTCCCGCCACTGCTTCAGCTTCAGATTCAAGTTTATTACATTATTCTGTTTTTTGTAACTCTGTGTAATAACATTTCTATTTGTCAATAAAATTGTTACAGCTTTAAACTTTCTAAACAAAACCAAAGACCAGGGGTAAAATCTACTTTTCAATTCGAGTTTCTCGAAGTTCTTTGTCGTTGTAGTACTCTGAGGCTGCCAAGAGATAAGGCCAGTATACAAAAATAAAAATTACAAAAAGTAAAGGGATAATTTTGGAACAGTATTTTTCTAGCACAGCTGCTAGTTTTGGACAATCAATTTTGTCACCTTCTTCTGGTTTCTGGGCTCTTAACCTGAAATTAGTTTTTAAAAATTAAATGTAATCTAAACAAAGTCAAGCATTTTTTAAAATTGGACTCACTTTAGAACCAATGTATATTCTAGAAGTGTAAGAAATACGAAAAAGACACACGTAACCATCCAAATATCCAAATCCTTGACATAGCTGACCGTCGGTGAATTTTGGCTATAAACAAAATTAAGGCATTAATTAATTTAGAAGTCAAATAGCAAGGAGTTTTCACATTTTTGCTAGGTGATTGATCAATAATCAATGATCAAAGATCAATCACCCAGCAAAAAAGTGAAATCTCCTTGTCAAATAGTAATTTTTTCAAACTAAATAGTACTACCGAATTGCTGCAAACATGGCGATTAAGGTAAGTAATGTGGTCATACATACGGTCATTCGTCCAGGAACCAGTTCTGGTGCCACCAGAAAGCTCAACCTATCAAATCGCCATTAAAATTAATTAATTTAAATATTCAGTTTTTAATCATAATTAAAAACAAATCAAAAAGATAAATTAACCATGAAATGACAACAAAGAGCGCTGATGGAATATAGGTTTGGATAATGTGGAAGGATAATTTTCGTTTAAGGACTATCGTGAAACGGAGTCCAGTGTAAACACCTATTTTTGAAGAACTTTATAAAAATTTTGCAAAATTTTAATATAAAATTAACATATAAAATTGGAAAGTTTGTTTGATACCAGCAGAAGTGTCCACGAGGAAGTAATCTGTAAGGCCAAGTGCTACCTCAAAATTTGGCAAGTTTAGTCCTCTCTTAATTGCAGGTTCTTTTCCATCATGCCATATTAATCTCAAGTCGTTGTCTAAATACGCATCTATTTCCAACAATTCAGAATTATTAGAATTTAGCGAAATTGAGCTGCAGTATTCAATACAATTTACGCACAACTCTTCATATCAATATTGCATCTCTGCGTGTCCGCTGGATAATGATGGAAATCCATATGACAAGACATCCCAACAGTTAACCTGAAAAATAAAGAAGTGTTTGACAATACTTTTTTGCAAAGTTGACGTTCTCTGTTTCATGATGTGGAAATAGTGCAAGATATTCGCAAATCTTTACAAAGACGTGAGCCTTTCAACATTTGCAAGAGTTGTTAATTATTGCCTTGCAATTTGCAATACAACCTGACACTTGTTCGTAGAGCAAGAGCCCTTTATTTTAAAGAAAAACTCAACAATAGCTTTCTTGTCTTTGAGATTTACTAGCAATCAAAAAAATATTACCTGGCAGAGTAGCGAATGCTGCTGTCGTTGTAGACCCTTAGATATGCTGGTAAAGACATCAATTTGGGCTGATCCACCTTCTTGACATGATCTGCCAAGATAAATCTTTATTCATTTCCTTTCCATTGAGCTAATTTATAGTGTTTAATCTTTCAACTTTTACACTATCAACACATGTTCTGTTTTTCTTGCTAATTAGCCGTTCAGTAGAGAAATCTTAACAGATAATTGTGCAAGTTTACGGGACTGCATATTGCACCTTGCATTATTGTGACTTTTGTGACCTCGTGGCGTTAGGAAATGCAATTTATTGCATAAATAAAAGGTAGCATTTGCATTCTGCACGTTTCATGCGGAATCTGCTCACTTGAAGAGTATCCAGATTCCAGAGCTAAAAGCTTAGAATGTAAACAAATCCTCACACATAAATGACAAATATGTTATGAGAATGCCAAACCATTTTCAACTTTCACCCATACCGATATAAATATCCGGATGCCACATTTTGTCAAGTAGCGAAGGATGCAAAACAGCATACACCCAGTGATTAGACATGTGAACCAATCGAGTATCCTTCCAAGTCATCATCAGATTTATCTCAATCGTCATTTCCTAAATGTTCAATCAGATTGTGCAACGTTTTCCGTCAAGAAATTGCAATTAAATTATCGGATTTGGATTGAATTAAAAAACATTAAAACATTCACCCCATTCTTTTCGCTGATGTCTCGGATGTCAAAGACTGTGACAGAAATCCCAACTTCAACAGGTATCGAGGCTAATAACATTGCAAACAAACAGCAAACTAAATTAGCATTGTTCCAAATTTAGGCATGAAAAACTTAGAGTGAAAGCAAAAGTGAAAGTTCAGGGCATCCTTAGCCAGGTGATTTTTACCAGACGGCTTAGGAGGATCGTTGATGTTGTAATTCGGGGGGATTTGTCCATATTCTAGAGTGGCTTCTACGACGGATTGGGTCTCCCTCAGAATTCCTTTGGCCACATCCACAGGGTCACAAATTCCTCTATCAAGCCAAAATTTTGACGAAATTTCTTATCGTTTTTTTTATTCAATTCCATGGAAAGAAAAACTAAAGAAGAAAAAAGTACCTTTGCACAAAGAGTATTATTGCCAAGAGAAGAACAATCACCGGCGAAACTTTGCCAAATTTAGATTCCATGATTTCAATAAATTTAATGATTGTTCGATCGCCTTGTTTCCTTGTTTGCAGCCAATAGCTCAAGCAGAGCAAGAGCACAAGCGGTATCGTAAAATAATAGAAGAAACCAGCTAAAAAAGTCCCTGCAGCCGAATTCCACTATTCACCGCAAAAATCATTTAACCGAATAATTGGCACAGCTCGAGGATTCATTGATTCAGGATTAGGATTCAATCCAATTTCTGGAGATGCGGTGCGATTACCTCAAGATTTTCTTGCCTTTATTTTTTGCTACAGTACCACGTACTTTCTGCACTTACTCTGATTCACATTGCAATGCCTATAGGAACTGTGGGTCGACGGATCACTTGGTCCTAATCTATTTTTGTAGAGTTTTCACTTATAAACAACCATCCAGCATAAGAGGTTGTGTTCATTTGATGCCAGAAAAAAATCC